>JARUHE010294550.1:0-12665 GCA_031471125.1 Archaeomysis grebnitzkii | reverse complement strand
AATAAATAAATAAATAAATAAATAAATAAATAAATAAATAAATAAATAAATAAATAAATAAATAAATAAATAAATATGTAAATATGTAAATATGTAAATATGTAAATATGTAAATATGTAAATGAATAAATAAATAAATAAGTAAATAAATAAATAAATAAAATAAATAAATAAATAAACAAATAAATAAACAAATAAATAAACAAATGAATAAATAAATAAACAAATAAATAAGTAAATGAATAAATAAATAAATAAAGAAACATAATAAATAATTGGTAAATGCAGATCGAGTTGATGATGCAAAGATGATAAGAGAAGAATCTTGTTTCACTGCATTACATTTTAAAATAAAAATGCCTAAAAATAATTTAAAATATGATTAAATTGTTTTAATTGTTTTTTTTTAATATTGTTAAGCTATTACATTTTTTAAATTTTTTATAGTGTGGAAGTACTGTCGTCAAGAAATAAGAATACTAAATTTAAAAAAAAAACAATTTGAGCTTGTTTTTTCTTTAAATAATTTGCTGAAAATATCTTTAAGTTCGAATGAAAAACATTCCCTGTAAACATTTCAGGTTGTTTATTAAATAATTGCCAAAAATATAGTAATTTCAAATTCTAAACTCAAGAGAACAAACAAAATATTGCAAACAAAAACTATATGTACTGTGTTTTGATATATGTGATCAAGTAATTTATTCATATCAAAAACTATAATATATTTAAAACTAATACTTATTAAACATAAAAACTCCGAAGTTTCACGTATAAATAAACTTTAAAAGGACACCACAAAACATGTCCACAACAACCATTAAAAAAAATCCCCAACTATCACCCGAAAATTCTCTAACCACCACTCAAGAAATTTCCTAACCACACAAAACAATTCTTAATCACCGTCCAAAAAAGTCCTTAGCCATTAACCAAGAAAGTCCCTAACCACCACAAAATAATTTCTTAATCACTACCCAAATAAGTCCCTCGCGACCGCTCAAAAAAGTCAATTAACCACCGCTCAAAAAAGTTCCTAACCAACACCCAAATATTTTCTAACTAACACCCAAAAAAACTCTTCAACCACCATCCAAAAAAGTCCCTAACCACACCCAAAAATTTCATAACCACCGCCCAAAAAGTTCCTAACCACCACACAAAAAATATCTGACCATCACCTAAAAATCCATAACCACCACTAAAAAGTCTCTAACCAACCCCCAAAACAAATCTTCAACCACCACACAAAAAGTCCCTAAACATCTCCTAAAAAATTCCCAACCAACACCCAAAAAGTCTCTAATGACCACCCAAAAAGTCCCTAACCACCACCAAAAATTCCCTAACCACCACCCAAAAGGGGCGAAAGGTCTGGTGATGAATGTGAAAAGTTGATTTGGTTTTTACAGAGAAGATGCTTGGTTAGCTGAAATCACCCCAATGGCCGCAAAATGGCTATTCCATAAGACCTTCAAATCCCTCCTGCAAATATTCCACATTTTTCGGATCATCCAGAAGATAAGTTTCCAAATTTTGGATCATCCAAAAAAATATATAAAAACATTCTCGAACATTTCTTTCTTTTTTTCTTATTGAATATTTAAGACAACTGAAGAGATTTTCAGTTGTTTTTTTTGTGTAAAAAAGTAGGTTAGGTTGTGTATATGTCTAACAATTTAATACCTGGAGGAAAACGAACAAATAATGTATCTTATGCAATGCATTTATTATTTATACAAAGAATATACAATTTAAAAGCAATATTCTAGCTATGAAGAAATAAAAATATTTAAAATTTTATGCTTTTTCCTGAAACTTTTGTCCCAGCGGAGAATCGAAAAGTTTATCCCAGATGAAATAAAAAAGTATTTTTCTAAACATATTTGCATTTGCTTTCCTATTGGCTATCAAATATTTATATTTTATATTTCTAGATGAATAAATAATAAAATAACATTACATTCAGAATAATATATTTGTTTATGCAATACAGACATATATGTTTCTCATCTCTTCTCTCTCTCTACCTTTCTAACATTATTATTATAACCTTAACAGTAACATCAGCGATAACATTAACAATAAATAAAATGTTAATAAAATAATAAAAATAATGATAATAATCACAAAACAAAAACAGGTTCTAATTAAAATAAAATACTTTAATGACTTGAACAAGACTTATAATTATGTTGGGATGGGTGTGTGAGCCATCGTAAGGAATACCTATCATAAATGATCACAATATTAGAAAACATTTAAAAATGATCAAATAAATCAATAAAAGGAAAAGTTGAATTATAATCTGTTTGGAAACATTAATAACTATGTGAGCGAAAGATTTGTGCATTAATAAAGGAAACAATCCAAGGTATAGAGAGATGCAAACATAAGATGGAATGATTACATGGATATAGGTAGAGATGATTATCGAAGCAATCGATTAGAGTGGCTGGGTATCTTACCTGCCTAAGAATTTTATGGCGGATTTCGTGCAAATTCATGCAAGCACCTGGAAGAATTCTGGCGGATTCTTGCCCGAAATCTGCAATAAATGTTTGTAGGGTGGGCATCAATTCGTTGGTTTCCTGCCGAGAGAGGAAGCTGGAGCAACCAGTAAATAAGTATAGAATTGGTTAACAGAAGAGTCTGGAATAATTCTACATATGATAAAATTAACAAATTTGTGATAATAATGGTAATAATAGTTCCAATTGACATAAAACATAATTAATAATACAATTGGCAATGGTAATAATAAAAAAACTAATACTGAACAAAAGTAATGGTAATAAAAATACTAACTAATCAATACAACAAACAAATATAAAAATAAATATAAAAAATAAATATAAAAACAAATATAAAAATAAATATAAAAAAATACTAACTAATCAATACAACAAATAAATATAAAAAATAAACATAAAAAAATACTAACTGATCAATACAACAAATAAATATAAAAAAACTAGTAAAAAAAAATTAACAATAAGTAAACAAATAACAAAAAGGTCGACAACAACACAAACCATAATCATCTATATTTTCACAACTTCATCCCGACAAATTTTTGAAGAGTCTCTGATTTGTAGGCCTATTCTTTTCTATAATGTTGGAAAATTGTGCGATTCTGACTTTTACAATATTCCACTACACTCTGGGGGCTGATTGGGGCAATACTATGTCTATATCATACATATGAGTCAGCCGACGTTGATGTATTGTTCCAGTTTTGCTCCTATGAAAAATAATCTCATTTTCATTGTCTAACATTCGTCTAATTTTCTGGAGTTGAATTCATACCGCCATCGGTGGTCAACCAATTTTTTTTGATTCAACGAAAATTATTTTCTTATGCTGCAAACTTAATATTAAATCTTTAAAAAAACCCACAGATAAATTAAAACACCAGAAGTGTTTAATTTTACAAGAGCAAATTTAATATTAAATCTTTAAAAAAAATCCACAGATAAAGTAAACCACTAAAAGTGTTTAAATTTACATAAACAAATTTAATATTAAATCCTTAAAAAAATCGACAAATGAGTTACACCACTACAAGTGTTTATGTTTACTTAATAACAATTTAGTGATAGGACAATTTATTGAAAATAAATTGTATGTACTATTGTTCAAAAAAAAAATTCTCAAAAAAATATAAATTAAATAACATATATGTAGGATATATGTGTTTATATACATATATATGTATTTATATATATATATATATAAATATATACATATATATATATATATATTTATATATATATATAAATATATACATATATATATTTATGTATATATAACCTACTATATATAAACAATATATATACAGTAGGTGTAAGTAATAGTACAAATAATGTTATATTTTCATAAGTTAAATTTTTTACTTTATAAATGTTTGTACATTTCTATAGTACAGCTTCTTAATAATCTTATTTAAGTTTAAAATAAGTTTTTGTGTAAATATTGTAAAAATTATTTTCTAGAAAATGACCGTTGTTCAGTTTGCCAAATAGACATAAAATGTGATTTAAATATTTAACAATTATCTTATGATACAAACATTTAAAAATATATGTATCTTAATTTAGAATCTGTTTTTTATTTAATTGTTTTAAAACCATATTTAAATCAGTCATATGTGAATTTTAGAAGTATATAATTTATTCTTTTCTTATATTTTGTAAATAAATTTAATTAAAAGTCAAAGTTTTAATTAAAAATATTATTTAGTTATTTATTTAACATAAAGTTGTTATTTTATGAATTATTTCAACAAATTATTATCATATAGATCTAGTATAAGTTGCGGAGTTGCGTCCAGAAAAGGTATTTAATTTTCAAAAATGTATATCTCGCTCATTGATTGCACTATAACATTCTAGTTTGATTCCCTTTCTTCTAGAGAAAAAAAAGCCATGTTTCAATAGCTAATAAAATCTTGAAATACAATTTATCCTTTTACTGAAAACATTTTAGTAAGTTGATATATTTATTTGAAAAATGGCAAATTGCGGTCGTTTGTACAATCATTTGTGCGAATAATTTCTGCGTTTGCTGCTCAATCTTGATCGATGAGGAATGCTGTTAATCTTCGCATTTGTGCCAAATGTATTTTAGCTGATATCATAATTAACTGATCTGTGGAGCGTAGGGTATAGATTGTAATTGTGATACCAAGCCCAATACACGTGGTAACAACGCTAAGAGTAAGATCAATCCAGGTCCATCTGGATTTATCTAGATTGACTAGCAAACAAAACCATTACACCCAGTCGGAAGTTATCGTCGTATCAACTGTAAAACGAGATACTTTAAAGGCGAGGCATAGTCGGTTTAAACATTTTGAATAGCGTATGAGTACCATTTAAGTACCTTTTAAGATATAAATGTCCATAATTGGAAAAATTTACAACACTAAGTTTATCTAACTGTTCAATTATTTTTTGGTACTTAACTCGATTCAAAAGTATGCCAATAAGCAGAAACATCGATCAAAAACTACTCTGTTTATTTCAGCGTCGAGTTTTGACAGATAACAGTATCACAAATATCATGAAAAATGTAGATGTTAATCGATAATTTCCGACGGGTGCAATGTACACACAGCTATATCAAGTCAGGTTTTTGAAGGTGAAAATACAGGAAGGCAGTGTAAGATTTTTACTTACAAGTCTATTCGTTTCTATTCTATAATACACACGATTATACTTCAACCTCGACGTGTGGCCAAAGTTTGCAATCGTGTGCTCATTCCGTCATCTATATTGCTACCTCAACATTAAACTTTAATAATATTGTTTTAATGAAACAGGAGCTTCTAAATTATTAATGATGAAGTGGATGCAATTTGTTTTGTTGTCACCATTGACAGGTTTCAACTTTCAACTCCATTCGAGGGAAAAATTCATCCACGTAAAATCTTGGGCACGTTTTCGTTTTTCCATTAGGTTGAGAAATTAAATAAAGAAATCGCCCTATGGAGAACAACCTGACAACTTTGGAACATCAGCATGGCGAAACAAAGTGTGTAAAGAACAGTTAAATGCAAAACGCCTTTTTGTCACTTTATACTTTCATACGCATGTAAATTATGATAGGTTAGGTTTTAAGTGTTTGCATTATCTGTAGCTTATCAAAAAGTGCGCGAAATTCTAACGATATACTGTTTACAGACTTTAACAATTTTGAAGGAAACTATTATAATTTATTCGATAGGTGGACGCATTTCGCGGATAGACACTTCATTTCCGCAACTTAGCCTAGATAATTGTTTCAAGATAATATGTTTATTAAAACATGTTCGGTTTTTTAATCATTAGTTTTTCAAAGGTTTTTAACCCAGTTAAAAATTTGTCCTCGTGGCATATATTAATATCTTCGCATTATCTATACTTATCGTTATCATTGTTTTATAGTTGATTAATTTATATAAATATGTACAATATCCAATTAAAAAGTATTTACTTTTGAAAATCTTTATATACGTTTATAGATAGTATATATATTTCCAAGAAAATATAATTCGTTTATTCAGATAATTATGTGTAATTATACCTAAACTTCCAATGATACATTAGGATAATTATTAAATGTTTATTACATTTTATTATATTATATTATCATGTTCTCAAGCAATTCCTTAATGGCTCCTTAATTTTTTCACCCAAGGAATTTTAATAACTTGAGGAGAAAACTTTTGATAACTCATACTAATTATTTTTGGGCTAACCCCTTCAAAAATGTTTGAAATGTTTTTGTCAAGCTTTTATTTATTTGTCACCCCGAGGAAATACATTTATCGATATTCTTCTATTTTTTTCTGTCAAACTTAATGTTGAGTTACATTTTAATTTTGAATATGATTGCCAAGTTTTTTTTCTGATACAGTAAACCTCCTAAAACGTAGAAAGTTCCTAAAATGTAGAATTATAAAACAAAACAATCCCAAAACGTCCACATCATTTATATGTATACAAAGAAAACGTGATCCAAAGGCAGGGGTACCGGTGTTAAATCGTTATGCCTGAAACATAGATTCTTTCTATAACATAGACAGCATTTTGGTCTACGTTTCAGGAGTTTTACTGTATACATAGACTAAAGATGACTTGTTTTATTTTTCTGAATTGTTCATACATATAAACCTGTCTATACTGATTCTATCTCTTATAAATATTACGTTGAAAAGCTAATGATTACAGAAACATCAATTTGTTATTGTGAAGATTTAGTATTTCATTATTGTGCTGTATTATTATATTAATGTCTTTTTTTCTTTTTATTACTGTTTTATTGAATTATTTTTTGTTAATAACTCTGGCACTTTTGGTTTAATTTTTTTAATTCATTTTTTAATTTCTGTTTTTAGTGATAGGTTTGATAATTTTTTTTATAATTCATATTTTTAGTGATAGGTTTGATAATTTATTTTATAATTCATATTTGTTAGCGATAGGTTTGATAATTTATTTTATAATTCATATTTTTAGCGATAGGTTTGATAATTTATTTTTAAATATAAAGAACAAACATGTTAATGGTCATTGTTTACTTCTTGGCAGGAGAAACGTTCTGTAATGGTTAGTTAATTTAATAATGCAAAAACTGTTTATCCAAAAACATCACTTTTATAAAAAATAAATTAATTAATATAGAAATAAATACATTCACATCATAATTATGTATAGCATAATTACACCAAAAATTAAATACCTGAACTACAAATCTAAATTATATTTTAAACTTAAATAATAAATAAAAATTTAAACTTAAAAACTGAATAGCACCTTTAAGATATTTTTCGAATTTAGTAAATAAGAAATTGTTTTATGCAGCTAATGAAAATCCGAGAAGCCAGGATCAGACGAGGTCTGATTGACCCAAGCAAGGACTTAGCTCGTTCCTTCTTCGAACAACAGCCAAGAAAAGTCATTATTATTGTTATGATGTTAATGATGTTTTAATGTTGATGAGGATATTATGATGTTAATGATGTTTTAATGTTGATGAGGATATTATGATGTTAATGATGTTTTAATGTTGATGGTATTAATAATATTATGGTGTTGATGATGATAGTATGATATTAATGATAGTTTAAAATAAAAAATAATCTGTCAAAAGTTAAAATTTTATTCTAAAGTTAAATATAATATTTTAACAAGTAAAACTAATACTTAAAAAACTAAGATATTAAACTGTTTAAACAGATAGGCTGCTTTGTCTATACATTTGATTTTACACACTAATATCTAAATAACATAGAGTTTACCTCACTTGTGCTATTGCTGATCCAGATATAACCTCTTTATGGTTTGATACGTTGTGGTAAATTATTCAAACTCAAAGTTAATGCTTTAACCACAACCCTAATTATTATTAACTTAATATTGAGTTAACACCAACAGCTCAAATTGGGCATATAATATCAAAATAATGTTATAACATCTAAAACAACATTTTAGTATTGAAAATAATATTGTAATAATAATATAGTTTTATCTTGTGATTTTAATAGATTTTTGAACCAACATCAGGGTGCCGAAGAAACATTGATAAATCAAAATTAACCCCTTAATGCTTGACGGGACTTACAATAAGGGCTCTTTTCAATACAAACTTTAACTTTTATTAGTACTAAATTGATTTTCTAATAATAATAATTAGTATTAATTTTTTTTCTAATAATAATAATCAGTGATCAAATACTTTTCTAACAATAATATTAATCCAATTGTTTCTTTCATACGAAATAGTATCCATTAAGTTAAATTTAAATTTGTTTAATTTTTGAGTTGCTAACATAAATACGTTGTAAATCAATATCAAATAAAAACTTTGAAATTTCATTCTAAAATTTATTTTAATTATAAACTATCAAATTTATAATTAAATTTATTTTAATTATAAACTATCATATTTATAATTAAATTTATTTTAATCATAAACTATCATATTTATAATTAAATTTATTTTAATTATAAAATACCATATTTATAATTGAATGCCATTTGAGTTGATCAATGTTTCTGGAATCTATGACTGAGACACCCTTTCTCACTGGACAGTTGTTCCATGTTTTAGTTTATATTCTCTCCTTCGGTCATCAAAATATTATCATGGCTCTTGAGGAGGCAACTTTATGATATTCTGTTTATAATTTGATTTTGTTTAGTTCAAACTTCTAAGCTTATCCTAAGCAGACGATGTCACAGTTGATTATTTCCAATAGTTATGTTTACTCATTCCCTGCATCCATGAACATTCTCTCCCTCTTGCTTGATAAATATATTTACACAATCTTATTTCCTTCTTATGTTATCTCATCTCTCTTCTTCACGTGTTAAAACAAGCTGAACCATGTGCTCAACCAAGACATTTTGTCACACCAAACGAAACATAGAAAAGCAATATCTACAACCTCCAGTCTATTCATTAATGACAAATATTGTATACGAAATAGCATAGCTGGTATGATTATACAATATACATGTTCTACTTTGTTCTTATAGTCACCCTTCTTACATATATTACACCGGCCACTTGTCTACATAATTTGTTACCTCGATAACACACTATAAATTATCTTGCAGAGTGAACTCCAAAGAGTGTACCTCACCCACGTTCTCCGAATGCTGTTCAATAACTAACTTTCCTCTATTTCACAAATGCATGTCTTTTTTCGTATTTCGATCGTTGACTCAGCTTCCCCAAAATATATAAAATAGTCCAATCCTCATTAAACATTGATTCCTTTCTGAAATATTCTGTAAGCTCAACTTATATTGGTTTAACCATATCTGATGTCTCAGTTAGACGTTTGAACTACAAAATATATGCCAACATTCTTATATTTCAAAAGTTTAAAATTGGATGAACTCATAGGAAAGAGTATGAATTATTTACATTTGCTTTTTGGTTGTGACAGTCAATTTGGAAGCTTAAAGTTCAATTTTGAAATGTTTTAACATATTTACGTTATTTTAAGATGGAAACAAAACATTTTATGATCTTAAAAACAAACTTTTTTTTAGTAATTTTTACGTACAAAAACGATGCGACTATTTTATAAAAAATATCCGGTTTACTACCACGATAGATCCACCTTGTAAACAAGAACAGTCGATTGCTGGTAGAATACTGCTTGATAATCTTGACATTTCTCCATTTTCACTTTGGCTATTTTTTAAAGCCACAATCTTAAATGTATTTAAGGAAAATATGTTTTTCATAGATATATTCGTTAATTATATATTTTTTTCATTTGTTACTAGACCGTAGTTGTAAGTTTTAAATTAGTTTTCTTATTAGATAAAAGGTGCTACAAATTTAATAACTTATTTTATGACTTAAATAAACATTTCTATAACCTATTAAAACATACTTCACATTTTGATCAATGTAAATAATTCACTGAAATGAATTGTATATTTTCTCTTATTAATAATTTTTTTAATTATTTCAAATAGTTTTTGTTGTCGATTCTTCACTTTACTTTCTTAAAAATGCACAAATTAAAAAATAAAGCTTATTTTATTGCTTTCAAGCTATATCAAAATAAAATTGCATTGTTTTACTAAGATAGTGAAATTTTTAAAATGAGTATTTCAAATAAATAATCTGTTCATAAAACTCTACAAAACATGGACATAATTCTGAAAAAATACTATTTTTTCCAACATTTTTTAAAAGTAGTCTATTTAGATCAAAAATATTTAAGAACACTTGAACAAGTTTTTCATTCAACTCTAACCTTTTCTTATTTATTTTTTATTTATATCCTTGAAAATAGATTCATCCTTTCATACATTTATTTAATTTCATTTATTTATGTTTATAACTAAATGAAGCTATTTTATGAAGATCTCAACCAACCTTTCTCTTACAATTATTTTTTAATTGGTATCTTGGAGAATCCCTCACAATTTCAACTTTCTGCTACATATTTTCTTGTAAAAACATTAACGTAAGGAAAAAATTGTTTTTAATATATTCAGTTTTTAATTTGTCTGATACCTTCCATCATGGCTTCTAACATTAACTTTTGATATCTTTGGCCCATTTTTTGGAGAACAAAGCTTAACATTTTCTGTTTATTAATCAAATCATAGGCTTAAGAATGATGTTAAATTAACATCTTTAAATGCAATGAAAAGTGGTAGACTAAATGTCCAAAGTTTATTATTGAATTTACTACTCATCTGAAAAATTTGTTCAAATTTTTTCACCATGCTGAAAGTTGATAATTATTTGAAATATTCATGTAAAATTACTTATACCTTTAATAAATAATGGTTTTTAAATGTTACTTATAGTCTACCATTGGCAGAAGTTATAACATTAAATGCTATTATAAAAAGACTTCTGTATTAGCTGATTAATCATTTTCAAATCATTTTTTCATGCAAGCTTTTAACATTTTGTTATAAAACAATGATTTATTCTTGAAATGTTTAACGTAAATCTAAAATTTATATTCTCTTCTTTTGTACATAATGTGATTAAACTATTTTTAATATCGTAGAATTTATATTTCAAATAATCAAACTAAAAAATAAACTATCAAATTTTAAAGCTTGTAGATTTTAAAACAGTTTGCATAAGCTTGACCTTCTAAAGACAACAAATTTTTACTAGCTATCCATCTTTTTTCACGGTTCCAATAATATTTTTTGTCCCATCAGGAGAACGACACATTGAGGCCATACTTGGCTGAGGCCATAGCTGCTTGCTGCGTTTCGAGGGAAACTGGACTGCTCTTCGGTCAGGCTGGAGCGGTGGCGCCCTTAGTACAGTAAGATTCAATAATAAAGCTTTATAAATAAAATATAAACATTAAAATAATAATAAGTTTACCGTTTATGTGGTAATAGTATGGTATATGGTTACTCAACACCGAGATACATTTAGTTTTATCTATTGCTATCCAAGCCTAAGTATGTAGTCATCATACGGCACCTCCTTCCTGTCGAGTTAAGCTGGCCAAAGCTGACAGGCTAACTAGTTCATGTAATCCTTAGTGTGGATCGATGCAGCTCAATTAGGTCCTGTGTTGTTTATATGGATCAACAATAGCACAAATGGGGTAAGCTCTTTGTTTTTAAATATGGGTTACCTCACTTGTGTTATCGTTGATCCATATGAATATTAGGATGAAACTTGCCAGTAAAGCTGGACAATATTCATCACAATCAGTGTTACAATTAGGAATTCGATTGAACCAATTTGACTGCATCACAACAGAGTTACAGAAGCTACGACAAAAATCTAATATTTAAAGTCTGATAAATTATTTTTACATGAAGACTAAACAGATTGAAATAAATATTGAAAATATGTCCCATAGTTAATCGTAAAGTATTCTCGTACAACGAACGTTGCTACATTTTAACGAGAAGTAGACTATTTTATTTTATTATATTTTTTACTATGTGAGTATTAGGAATTATATTCACTAGGAAAAAGAGGTATGGGAGCCAACGTTTCGTCCTTTTATTAAACTTGATCACGGTTCAACCGTGATCAAGCCTAATAAAAGGACGAAACGTTGGTTCCTATACCTCTTTTTTCTAGTGAATATAATCCCCAATTATTATCGAAAACTCTCTTCGAGTTTTTACTATGTGAGTATAAGCAACAGTTCACCATAACCTAAAATCTCTTTTTTGTATTGCATTTGTTTAGTCTTTCAGGGGAAGGGGGATGTGTACAGGACAAGTAAAACTTCATATAGTCTAATTTGAAAATAGCAAAAATAGTAAATATTTTATACATCTTGTCATATACTGTAGTTTTTCTTGTTTTAGTGACACCTGTACCTTGTTAGAATCACTTGGAATCTGTTCCCTACCCTTATTTTCTGCAAGAATTTCTGCTAGCCTACGAAGTTTAGATCCACAAAGTCTTTATAAACACATGCAGTTTCTTGCCTCTTGGCGCGTATACGATTCATTCGATATTGTTTGTAAGCTGTACTGTACGATTCAATCTTATTTTATACAATCAAATTTTCCTTATGCCTGGTATTTCGATTTTGTTTACTGTCGTTTGAATTATTATTGTTTTTGAATAAATGAATGCGGACAAAAAGACAACCCTACGCAAGTATCCATACTCAGCTTACCCTATAGTATTGAAGTATTTAATTTTACATG
>JARUHE010294439.1:0-12665 GCA_031471125.1 Archaeomysis grebnitzkii | reverse complement strand
TACTAACCAGACCCAACGTTGCTTAACTTCGCTGATCATACGGGAAGCGGTGTTTCAACGTGGCCAAGGCCGTTGTTCAACTCGACATTGGATTTCTATAGCGCCACAATAAACAATTTACTATTATTATTATATTACACCATCTGTGTTATAACCTTAAAGGTTGACGGTGTAAATAATTCGTCGGATTCAGTCGGCGCGCCATGTTAAGGCTACATACTTGTTTTATTATTTGTATTTGGTCCCAGTGGACCAGGCTATGGGTGCAAGTTCAGCACATTCACCGTTGGGTTGTTGCCAACAACATCTGGTGTTCTCAGTACTAACCAGACCCAATGTTGCTTAACTTCGCTGATCAGACGGGAAGATGTGTTCGAACGTGGCCAAGGCCGTTGACAGGCTACATAAAGTAGGTGCGGTGGTTAACCTACGTTCAACCAAAATATGTAACATAGGTCAACAGTGACATAGGCTAAATACTTCAAGGAGTGGTTTATCTTAGTTCATAACTTCATCTTGAGTTGTCTCGGATAGATAAGCATAACTCTGCTTTACACGTGGCACAGTTAGCTTCAGGTTAAATTATATTGGAAGATATTTTGGTCGAGAAGGGTAATCAAAGTTGAAATTGTAACATTTTAACACGAAACAGCAAGAACATTTAAAGTTACAACCAATAAATTACGTATTCTGTCTTACAAAAGATAGATCCCGACACTCGCCCAACACCAAACTGCCCGCTGTGCCAACACAACACCGCACACCTGTTTGCATGCCCTCGTGTGCAGACGGACCTGACCCTGGAGGCCCTTTTAAGAGACCCGATGGGGGAGGGGTCTCCATACTCAATGTCGAGAATGGCGTGAGGTCAACAACAAAAAACTATGTATAACAAAAATATAAACTTAATAATCGTATGTACAGCCATCAACAACTTGTTTGGTGTTCAAATTAGTTATTTGAAAAAGTGGGTAATTTTGTTTATAAATACAAAATAAAAAATTTAATGCAAATATAATCCATTATAATTAGATGGACAATAGCACAAGTGAGGTAGCCCAGTTGAGCTTGCCTCACTTGTGCTATTGTCGATCCAAATATTCAAATTGGAATGAATTCCTGATGTTGTGAGGCGAGATATACAAATGCGAAGGAATTCAATTACAAATTATTCCTATGATTTAAAACCAATTATTCGTTTTGTTGAACATTCAAACCAAATTTAAATATTTCATTTGCAGACAAAAAAAACTTTTGGATTTTTTATTCACATACATTAACCCTTTAACGGCTGAATTATAATTACCTTAAGGTCTACAACTCCATGAAGTTTGGATTGAAAATAACCCTACTATCGTTACTATTTTGTCCCTACAAGTGTTAAAGGGTTAAAACTTCATTTCTAATTTAATTTTTGGATTTTTCTTCACTACCGATTTGAAAATGAACAAGTCATTGCACCAATACATGTGAATCGCTTGTGATTAAACAGCATATGCAAGGCCATAACATACATGGATCAACATAGCACAAGTGAGGTAACCTACATTCAAATGACAGCTTACCTCACTTGTGCTAGTGACGATCCACACAACTTAGGCCTACAGGTTAGCCAAGTCACGCAGTAGACATTAGTTCCTAATGTTTATCAACTTCTACTGTAGACTACTTTTTTTCTATTATTTTAATTTGATCCCAGTGGACCAGGCTATGGGTGCAATGACAACACATTCACCGCCGGGGATTGCCAACAGCAACTGAAGACTTAAAATAGAAAAAAAAAACTTTATTATGATTCGTACATCATTGGTCAAGAGTTTCTTGAAATGGTGGGATACAATTTAAGTCTTAAATGATTAGGATTGAATATTAAAAATAATAAGCTTACGGAAAAAAACAGATTTAACGTACTATTAAAAAAATATAATTTTGTGTACAGGATTTATATATAACTTGGATGGTAAGAGTTTTATTGAAATGATAGAATGAAATTTAAAACATACATTTTTAGAAAAATTTATTAAATTATAAATAAGTAAACATTTTCGAACAATTCTTAATTGTATCGACAACAGCACAAGTGAGGTAACCCACATTCAAATAACATTGAACTTACCTCACTTGTCCTATTGTCGTTTCACTATCAACAACTTTTAAGAAAATATTTACAAAACTGCTAACAAAAACCTTACAAAAAGTGTGTCAGTAGAATAAATGCTTCGCTTCGGTGCGATTTAAAATGTGTGTAGAAAAAACGGAATTTTCCTTTGAATATGTACTCTTGTTTTAATCAATACGAATTGCATCCATGCAATGATACATGTTCAGGATTCACGAAACATGGAAATGTTGGCAATGTTTTCAACATTAAATAACTTAATAGAAACTTCAAAGTAGGATTATCCCTATTCAGAAGACCAGAGTCCTACGATATCTTCTTGGACATTAATGTAGATCCTTCTCCACTTCATACGAATCCTTTAAAGGATGTTTCCTCAGAGTGGGGCGAAATTCAGTTCACCGAAAACAATTGACTAACTTGTATGTCTAAGATAGTCAAAATGGACTAACCTTTGTTAAAACAGTTCACACTTTTTTGTTGATTCAATCCAAAACGTACCACATAGTACTAATGTGATTTTGATTGAATCACAATAAAGTTGATTGAATCAACAAAAAATGGGCACTGTTAACAAAGGTTAGTCAATTTGACGATGTCAATTTTGATTAACTTAGACATAAAAAGTTAGTCAAGTGACTTCAGTGTTCCTTTGGCTGGTTGTACCACACGTGGTGGGTCGGTGATGTCCTTCCATCGCAAACTTTAATGGATCGACAACAGCACAAGCGAGGTAATCAACATTCAAATAACAAGAGCTTACCTCACTTGTGCTATTGTCGATCCTAATGAAATAGTTTTAAAGGCTGTGACATGAAAAACAGATTTGAAATGTCAGTTGCTTAGGTTTGTTTACACGTTTGATATTTGTAAGATTTATTGAGGCAATATTGCACAGACACTCACACTGCAAACCTTTTGAAAAAAATTAATGATGTACATACATTTGGATCGACAATAGCACAAGTGAGGTAAGCTCTATGTTATTTGAATGTGGGTTACCTCACATGTTCTATTGTCGATCCATATATGTAGTTGACAATAGCACAAGTGAGGTAAGCTCTATGTTATTTGAATGTGGGTTGCCTCACTTGTCCTATTCTCGATCCATTTATTCTTTGTGAAATGAACAAAAAGAAAACGAAAATGCAAACAAAAAGAATGAGGAACTAATCCATTATCTGGAAAATTTCGGCCGAGCATTCAAAGCAAACAAAAAGTTGGGCAATAAAACATCCACATTTTAAGGCTACGGTTGACCTGGCTGCAAAAATGCGCAGGCGAACGTTTGAGGTCAGACGGAGTTAAAAATTTGCGAGAAATCAAGAATCTTTTGAATTTAATCAACTCGATCTTTTATTAAGGTTTCTATTCACGACTTGCTTGTTTTGAACGTTCGCGACTAGTTTGTATGTTGGTTTGTTTGTTTGTGTGTTGTTGGTTTTTTTTTTTGGGGGGTGGGGGGAGGGATTTCCTTTTGACTTATCGATCAATTGAAAACAATATTTTTTTTTAGCTATTGTTAAACTTTGTTTTTAAATTAATTGAACTTTTATTTATTAACAATTATATTATGTCGATGGAATAATATTAGTTACGCAATTATGATATAATTTTCAAACGTGTCTGATCGGAACACGTTTGATCACCTTGGAAAATGAACAAGTCTTAGGTTTTGTAATTAAAGTACAATTAATAAGAATAGTAAATTATACGCATGATAAGATCGACATTTAAAAATTGAAGATGTATTGGTTTAAGATTAACGAGAAGTATCAAAGTTGTAATCTAGTTACTGAAAATATGGTATTTATTTCCTTAATTTGATCGACTAGCACAAGTGAGGTAAGCTCAATGTTATTTTAATGTGGGTTACCTCACTTATGCTATTGTTGATTCAATTAGGGTTGGCATTAGCACAAGTGAGGTAAGCTCAATGTTATTTGAATATGGGTTACCTCAGGTGTGTTATTATCGCTTCATTATTGCAGTATAAAATTAATTATTCAAGATGTAAGACTTACAGTAAATCCACAATCTTTTTTCCATCAATTGGCAGGCTGTCATTTATTCGAAGATGATAATGACAAGCAAATACTCAAACTAAACGCAACAATGGAAGCAGATTTATTTTGTGGAATGATTGCTGCACAAAACCAAAACTTCAACCAACCTTCCTCGCGACACGTCGACTACAGAAGCTAAACTACGGAAAGCTTTAGACGGTTGTAGCAACATTTCAGCAACGTTTTAGCAACGTGTTTAGTTACGTTTGAGACGTTGGAACTCACCTTGAGACTTGCTTTTAGAAACACCATCTGGGCGTCGTTGTTTATTCGGTTGGCGGTGATGGAATCGTCGGTTCTTATTTTGAGGCGATTCTTCGATGGTTTTTGGCACATTTGGAGACACGAACCAAAAATCCACCGGCACGTCGGCGGAACTTTTGGATTTTTTGGCACCGAACGAATTTCGTCTTTGCTTCACCTGTCCACTTTGACTTGGCTTTGGCTTTTCAATGGCGATGTCGGGCGGTTGTTTGTTCAAATGTGGTTGTAAAGCTGCATCAGGATCTGAGTATTCGACGTGGCACACCGAAACGTGGTCTTCGTTTCCTTGGTAGAAATGGCCTTTGGTGTTGGCAGGCAAAGTCGAGGCCTTCTTCTGCCTGGCCAACCCAGCGTCCCCTTGTTTCCCCTTCCAACTGGAGCTCCCCTCACCGTGCAATGAACAGTCCTCCAGACCGATTCCGGAGTCGTTGTTGGCCGAGGGCAAATCCTCTGACTGGAAGAAGGCGCTGTGATCCGACCTCTTTGGCAGGTTGAAGTAAGGCACATCAGCCTCGGTTGAGGGGAGAGAGCGGGGAGAGGGGTCTACCACGGCGAGGGGGACTTCAGGACGGGGGTCTTGAGGCCTTTGCTGATTGGATATCTCGTAGTAGTTGCCGTCCACGTCGCTACCGGAATCGTCTGAGCTGGAGGCGTCGTCGTGGTCGTCGTCGTTGGCATCCTTGAAAGAGTCGTCTGTGACGCCTGAAGAGGACTTTTGAGGAGGCACCAGAAATTCAAGGGGCGGTGGCGGTGTCTTGCTGAGGAACCTCTCCTTCCCCTTGCCTTTGCCTGCCATGGGACTGTTCTCCAAGATGGGGAAGTGTTGAGAAAGTTTCCTCCTGCAGGACTTGCTGCTGTTGGAAGAGTCGAGGATGTTGGAGCAAGACTTGGACGTCTTGACACCCTTGCCGAGTAGCTGTTCTGCCGAGGCTTCCTCGAAGGACAAACACGAAGCGCCATTTTTCTTGGATTTTTTCAGCTTTTTGTTCGTGTTGCCCATTGTGATGAGATTGACTTTCAATGTTTAATAAATAAATGTTTATTTTTAATCAATATTTAATAAATAAATGTTTATTTTTAATTAATATTTAATAAATAAATGATTTACTTTTAATGTTTAATAAATAAATGTTAATCAGATTTTATACAAGTTCGTCATTTATTCTAGAACTTGGAACTTTGAAGACTGTAAATATGAACACTTCAAGATGCAAAAGAGATTTACATTTCACAAAATTCATTATAAATTATGAACCTAAAAAACAAAACATGTTTAGCAATAGTTTTAATTAGTTCATTGAAAGGTTAAAATCACATTCAAATCGTTTACCTTGCAACCCACACAAACAAACAAACATAGATAAATTGCACACAAAACGCCTAACTATGCTAATCGAAGCCTACACATTTCGAGTCTAAAATATGTTGGACAATGCAATCAAAGTGTGTTTTATGAAAAAAATAAACTTCCCAGAACGGACGAATGATTCAAATTAAAGCAAAACATTCACACTATTAACAAACAGACTTTTTTAGACATTATTTTATTCTTGATTTTCTCGTACAATTTGTTAGACAATTATTAATAATCTAACTTTTTAATAATGTTATTATTTAAGGGTTTATCGATGAAGACGATGACGGCAAGACAACACATATAGAGCTTTTGTCTACCATACAAATGGACAAATGAAGTGGCTTGTCATTGTGCTACTATGTAATGAGCGAATTTGAATTACTATTTCTATATCAAAGAAGTTCCGCTTTTTAATACTTTAACCGTTTCATGTATCACAGGTGATATGTAATTTTAATTGCTTAGTCCGCCTTATGTAACACCAGTGATACAAAACAAAACAAGTTCGTTGATTTTTCAATATATTTATACAGATACATATTCATCTGTATAAATATATTTAAAATCAACGAACTTGTTTTGTGTCACTGGTGTTACATAAGACGGACTAAGCAATTACAATTATGTATCACCTGTGATACAAAAACCGGTTGAAAACTTGAAGGCCTTCCAATGTAAACGAATATTATGAATATATTGAATATTAGGTTATATTTAGAACTGTTTTTAAAAATAAATGTTATGTACAATAATAGTATCAATGTTATTTATATTATGAATGGTGTTAGTGTATGTTGAGTTATTATATGCTTTTTGTACAAGAAGCCTAAGCTGCCTAACCCTAACTATTGATATATCACACCAGTACGACCATCAGTTATTGACAAAAGAAAATAGGCTAGGGAATAATTATCTTGAGTATAACAAGAAATAATAAATAATAATAATAAATAAATAATAAACAAATAATAAATAAACAATAAATAAATAGGTTAAGGATTAATTATCATCAGAACAAGAATTAAAAAGGGGGCGTGGCATAATTCAATCTATAGAACATAGGCCTCAATATTCTGTGACGTCCCAACAACGTTCAACAAATTCAACCACGAAGTAGAAAATCCAATGGATGGAATTACAACAAAAAAATCCCAAGTGTTAAGTCGAGAATTTAGAAGAAATTTTGGCAACCTGCACGACCTTTGGATGAAACTGACAAAGATTAATAAATGAAAGTTTCAAGTACAAAAAATTAAGCAGCACAACCGCGTAGACAATCGCGCGCACGCACACACACACATCTCGCATACTCATATCAACACAAATTCAAATCTAACGTTGAAGAAATCTTTAACTCGAGCTCTAGTTCTCAACTATGGCAGATGTCCAGTATCGTAAATCAACCAAATTATGACAAAAAAACTTGTCGAAGAATATATTACAGAGAACAAGAGTGTCTGAAAACTTGGGATCAAAACACCTTCCTTTCCAGCTTTGGAGAAGTATTTATCCTATTTTAATTAGGCCTAAATGGTTTATTAAGCCATACATCAATTAGGATTAACCATTAACCAAATTGTTTATAAACAATAGTACAAAACGTTCACTTGTTTACATGTTTACATGTTCACGTAGACGTAAGATACATTGAAGTAGATTTTAGATATTTGGAATGGAATTGTATTTATGTTGTACCATTTATTACCTAACTATTAACAGACCCAAACACATACTGGTTTAAACATACACACAAACACATTTAATAATTCATAACATATACAAAAACAACCGATTACATATTTGATAAATCAAATTCTTCAAAATGTAAATAAAAAAGTTATCAAAATAGAAATTTCGGATTGTAATCAATGTTAAAATCTTTAGATTCAAAAAACACTTCACCAGTTTTGATATGATCATTTTATTATTTGAAAACACTAACACTTCAACATGCATATGAACGCACACTTCAACATGCTTATGAACGCACACTTCAAATAACTTTTCTACAAACACACGCAAGAGAAAACGTTTCGTTTCTCAACAACACTGTTCATCGTCAAGATTTAAACTGGAAATCACTTCGACTATTGGCCGAGGAGTCTTGTTTTGACGAAGGAGTATTTCAAGCACAGAAAACAGATCCTACACTGCAGCAGGATTCGTTGCAGGAGTCCTGTGGAGGCGTCCGCAGTCGACAACAACTTGCAACTTTGCTTCAAGAACGAATCCTCAAGTTCACTTCCATTGGCACAGGTGGTTCCTACTTTCGCTCTCTCCAGCAATATTTCTCTCGTTATCTTCCTTCTCTCTCTCTCTCGTTTATTCAATTAACATTCTCGGCTACTTCGGGGCTCTGTATTATCTTCATTCTCTCTCTCTACTCATTAGTTAATTCAATTGACATTCTCGACTACTTCGGAGCTCTGTATTATCGTCCTCATAAACAGGTTAATATTTCAAAGGTTTCCTCAAACACAAACTCACACAATCTGGCTAGTGCTGTGAAAATATTAGGAATCTCGTTTCTAATTTGTGGACATATGTCTTTCCATCAGGAATGAATGCGCGTGCGCGCGGCTTCATAATTAACATTAAAAACGTTGTTACATTTTTATGTAAAATGGAAAGTTTTTTTTTAAATTTTCACAAATTAAACCAAAGTGGAGTAACTATCAATATTTTTTTTAGAAAATTATGTACTACCATCCCAATAAATAAGAGTCCAATGAATACAAGTTTTGCAGTTTTAAATTATTTGTTGGTGGTTATATAACATTGAAACAAATGCAAATAATTTCGGTTTTATTCACAAATCAGATTGAACAATTTAAATGAAAACAAAACAAAATTTTAAACTTATCCATGTAGGCCTAAATAATTTAAGTATCAGTTGGCCGTTTATTCAATTCAGAAATTTATTGAGCGCCACAATTTAAAATTCGCTGTTGCGCTTTACATTAGGAAATAAAAAATAATAATAATATATGAATCAACAATAGGACAAGTAAGGTAAGCCTCGTTATTCGAATGTGAGTTACCTCACTGCATATGCATACATCACCCATCCATACATTCACTCACTATCGTGTTCAACATTACGATTACAAAAAAATAAGCAAAGTCGGGTATGGATTTGGTAGCAGATTGCCCAAAAAACAATTTTAACCAAATTCAAGGTCGCGGTTCCCTCAAAAATGAGTCATTTTCTACCGCCTCGACATGCCTTCTGGCATAGCAGCAACACCCAACCAAGCATTCTCAGGCATTGTCAGATGGCGCGATGCTATGCAACGTAAAATCAATTTGTTTTGCTTTGGTACAAACTCTTGACACTGTTCTGTTGGTACGGGCATATGATACCTATAGCACAAGTGAGGTAACTCACATTAAAATAACGAGGCTTACCTTACTTGTGTTATTGTAGATTCACATAGTGGGCAAGCATTTTATTTGAAGCTTTGTGTTGGTTTATACAAAACAGGAAAATTGTAAGCCATGTGGGCGGTACATTCAAATTGTTAACTTTTTTAGGATATTTAAAAAATGTGAAGGCGTTGGAATTGATAATTGAAAAAAATCTTGGTTATCATAATTGTCTAAGTAAATATTTAATGAAAGTCAAAAAAATTATGTTTTCAAGTCTGTAGACATCTTTTAATTTAAAGATTATTTAAAAATAAAACAAATAAAAAATAATTAGAAGAATTTAAGACAAATTAAAAAATATAATACAAATTTAAGATAAATTAAAAAAAAATATACAAATTTAAGATAAATTGAAAAAAAATAAAAGTCTAAAGACAAATTAAAAACAATAAAAGTTTAACAACAAATTAAAAAAAAAATTAAAATATAGAACAGGAAAAAAAACATTTCCTTGAAACCTTCCCAAACATCCAGGGAACAAATTTCCAATGTGAGAATCAGACGTCACTTTAATTTATTTATCAACTTCAATTTTCATTTTAAATTAAAATTTAATTTAAACTAATTTTATTTTAAAATAGAAAATTAATTTAATTTAAACTAAAATTTTATCATAAAATTTAAACTTTAATTTTAATTTAATTTAAAACTTTAATTATTTTATCTACTCCCAATGTAAGCATTTCAAAAAATGACACCCTGCTCTTGATGCACTTGACTCCTGTGTTAAAAAAGTTTCCAAAATTGTGTTCACATTACATCATTCAATTTCATTTTGCCTTTACCATTCAGACCAAATACGAAAACACAAACACTGCCGAGAAAACCTTCTGGATTAAGAATCAAGTTCAAGAAAAACGTTTTAGATATTTTTTGGCATTGTAGGCCTAGTTCAAAACTGTGCCATCAGATTAATTTTATAGAAGGGAAACATATTTATTAGTAGACTTAGACTTTATTCTTGCACATTACACGAGCCTATACTAGCTCACATTGGCTATCTAAGGCATATATATAATAAGTTTTTTTTACATTAAAACACATTAATAATAAAAAATCTTACAATATTCTAAATATACATCATAATAATAAATCTTACAATATTAATAGTATTTGTTTCACTTTAATATTACTATAATCAAAGTATTTTATTTATCATTATTATTACTATATTATATACTATATTATTATATTATATACTATATTATTATTATTTATTATTACTATAAGCATCAAAGTATATTATTTTTTGTTATTAGTTTCGATTTAAAATCTAATAACATTAGGTTAAAGATGCCCCAGAAGTGTACTTCTAAATGCCAGCCTATTGTAAGATTTTTAGAGTAGGGAAACTAGCAATGGAAATACAAAACAAAAAATTGAATGTTTTACATCAGTGTGCCAAAAAATATTTTTCCATTTTAAAGAGGACGTTTGTTTTTGATTGTTTTTATTGCAGAAAAGGGCCAAAGGCCACTTTTGTCTAATTTTTGGGTTAAAGAGGATAAAAAAAATCTGTTTTTTGCACCATGTTTTGCATCATTGGTATTAAGGAAGTGAAATGCAAAAAACAATCTGGTTAAAATGGAAAAGGTTGGAGCAATTTTATTTTTCATAATTTGTTTTTATTAAAGTGATCAACAACTTGTACATAACCAACCTACAGGTTTATAGTGGAGACATATACAATCATTGTTCTATATTCAACAAATCCATATAAAATTGTAGTTATTTCAATAAATTAAAGTTTTACAGAAAAATTTATTCAAGATAGATCATTCTCATATGCATCTTTTCCATTTATGTTAAATAATTATTGCTGTAAAACCAAAAATAAAAAAATATTTAGTCTACTTTGGAAGAAACAAGTCCACAAATAATCGATAGTAACTCTTAGAATAGTGCCTTACATCTCCTCTAAACATTACAATACAATTATATTGGCATTGAAAATAACCCTACAACTGGCACTATTTTGTCCTTACAGGCATTAAAGGGTTAAATATGAAATGAATGTGCATGGCAGGTATATGAACATCAACTATACTCCCAACTCCCTAAAAAACAAATACTATTAATATAATATTTTGGGCTTTTATATAACGGGTCTAATCGAACTTAACCGATCTTTGTCCCGCTTCACATATCAGCCTTAATATTACTACACACATCAAGTTATGTGTACCCTAAGGATATGTAGCCGACATATTTCAAGCCCTCCAAACCGGGGTAAGCTTAGCATACAAAATTTTAAGGGTATACAGCCATGTTCAAATTCTCAATAAAATATCTTTAGAGCAGACTTGAAATGATGACAATGTAGCATTAATCTCCAGGCAGAATCGTAACCACTTGGCCACCATCTCTCAAACTATGTGCCAAATAAGATCAATCAATTCAAGAACTCTCGGAATTAATTTTTCAAAATAGAATGCTAAAAGAGTTAATTTTGTGAGAAATATAATCAAAGTAGCTTATTTTTATTCAGTTGAGTACATATATTTACTTATAAATAATATTTCTTGAAATCTACTATCTAATAAGTGTATTGAACAATTAATAATTTAGTAAACACTTACTTAAAACTGAATAATTAAATTTATTTCAGTCACCCTCTATGCTAAAGAACTAAATTTATCAAAATTTCTTGGTCTCTGAATTAATTTGGCACATTGTTATCCTATATTAAATAAGTAATACTAAAAAAAAATCAGTAATACTAAATAAGGAATACTTAAAAATAAGTAATACTAAAAACGTAAATAAGTAATACTAAATACAAAAAGGAAATGAAAAAGAACTTAGGAAGATAGAAGAGGTCAATGGAATCCTTATTTGGAGACGGGACTTTATAAACTGGATTCTGGTCACCTTCAAGACTTGTCAAGTGTTGGAAAACAATTACACAGCACAACAGCACTTGGCCAATGATTACTCAGTATTATGGACATTGTTGATATTTTCGCTGCCTTCAAGAGTTGAAACATTGAAGTGGTTAAAAATACGGACAGTTCAAGAATTTTGATTACTAATTAATTAAATAAATTTACATTCCAAAAATAAATTTGATCCATTATTATTGATTAAATGCATTTTAATGCACATGCATAGAAGTACAAAAATGCATACAATGTTAATGATATCCAGATGTAAATAAATAAAGTAACCTCTGCATACATTGAAACTAATTGAGATTTAATTAATTGCACAGAAATTTGTATGTTCTGCATCAAAAAGAGAACAAGTTCATTGGTTTACACCCGGGCAATGCTTTAGAGCTATGATGGCCACATGCTCCATAAGAATTACTATTGGAGCTATGATGGCCACATGCTCCATAAGAATTACTATTCGAGCTATGATGGCCACATGCTCCATAAGAATTACTATTGGAGCTATGATGGCCACATGCTCCATAAGAATTACTATT
>JARUHE010294329.1:0-12665 GCA_031471125.1 Archaeomysis grebnitzkii | reverse complement strand
TTTATCACAATTGCTTGTCCCAGTCTTTTAAATGGTTAATAGCCACCAATATTATAGCCTTTTTGCCAGTTCGCATTATTCTGACTAGTAACAGATGACCAGCAATCTTGCTTGAAGTAAACAAACATTATTTCTTAAAATATGAATAAGTAAAACTTTTCAGAAAAAAATTACTCTCATCAATATTAATTTTTGTTCAATAAAATTTTCTGTAACTTTTCAAACAAAAACTTTATTTTTAAAAAAAAAAATGTAAAATTAAAAATTTATATTTTATGAGAGATGTGGGGCATTGCTCTATGAGTTACTCTCGATTGATGGCAGTGTTGGTTTTATTGAAATAACTAAGTTTTTATGTTGTTTATCAACAAATGTCTATTTTAAATAAAGTAGACTAAATCTTTTTTATTTAAGAGCAATGATGATTTAACATAAAACAACATTTATTAAAAAAAATCTAAAACTTATTTTATTGAAATAACTAGATTTTATGGTATTTATGAATTTTTAGATTTCAGAGCAATGATATTAAAATGACTCAAATGTAAGCCAATTTGGGTTTTGTTCTGTACTAATTTTGCTATAATTTCATAGAGAATTTTTTTTGAAAAAAAAATACTCTTGATAGTATTGATTATAGAGTCATGCTAAAAAACTTACTGGTATTGAATCAAATTTCAGATAACTCTTCAATTAAATCTAATTTTATTATTATTATGATTGATAAAAAAACCTCCTTGAACTCAAGATATTTATTCACACTTTGGTTAGCCCTAACATAGAATTGAACTCTAGTGCAAACAAATCAAATGTGGGCAAGAATGAGTTAATGTACCAATTTCCTATATTTGAGCTAATTTACTATTTAGCAAATGACAAGAATTAATACATATCCATTTATCTACTATTTAGTAAATGTCAAATAGTAATACATATAAATTTATCTACTATTTAGTAAATTTCAAGTAGTAATACATATCAATTTATCTACTATTTAGTAAATGTCAAGTAGTAATACATATAAATTTATCTACTATTTAGTAAATTTCAAGTAGTAATACATATCAATTTATCTACTATTTAGATTATGTCAAATAGTAATACATATAAATTTATCTACTATTTAGTAAATGTCAAATAGTAATACATATAAATTTATCTACTATTTAGTAAATGTCAAGTAGTAATACATATCAATTTATCTACTATTTAGTAAATGTCAAATAGTAATACATATCATTTTGTTTATCTAATCAGGCAATACAGTTTATGTTGAACTACATAATTAACTATTACATTAAAGCAGAATAAAACATTACCATCATCAAATGCAAACTGATGATCAGTATAGTCGAGAGGGCTGTTAGAATAACCTGCATTAGAAGGTGATTGTGGATCTATAGGTCGAAAGTGATAACCTGTGAAAAATTATCTACATTTAAATATCAATTCACTAATTTAAAATTTATAATATGTATAAAATGAGTTTGCTACATGAAACTTTTTTCATTTTATTGTTAAAAAAATGCAAATGCAAATGCAATTGTACAAAACATGATATAAAAACAAAATATCTTTTAATCTACATAAAAGTGCATTTAAATAGGTTTAATATGAGAACAAAATTTCGTAATTTATGTATATGTAATTGTGAAGTTTTCAACATCAAAAAATGATATGATCAAAAAAATAAGTAAAGGAAGTAAAACTTGAAGTTATTTTAGACATTAAAAAGAAAAACAATAGTAAAAAGAAGAACAAATAAAGGTTTACATCAGACATATAGACAGCGTATTAACCATATCATCAATGTATTAATAACATGCCCAGTTTTTGTGTCACATTCATTTTACAAACTATTTTATCTTCAATAATGGAGAATTGTATATTCCCAAAATATTGCATTCATTTCATTCCCATCGATCTATTCATAAACAATTTTTTGATCGATATCAATGAAAAAACTATTACATGTTTTCGTACTTTCAAAAGATTCTAAATTCCAGGACTTAAATAATGGCTGCAATCTTTTTTAATTGGTTAGTTTTCCTATTTTGTTTCGAGATTTATGATTGGTTGATCACAACTTCACATAAGTGCATAACCAACAATGGATTAAACATTTCGTACAAATCAAATTATATATTGGTCATCATTGCATTTTTGAAGATTGGGGAAGAAATATCTATCTATTAGAATTGAAAGTGTTACATTATTGCATAAAATTACCTAAGAATGGGTTAGTTCTAATTATTTTTATAATAAACATACAAGGGCAAAAGTCTAGTTTAGGTCTATATAACAGTATTGAAAATACTTAATATGAAAAATCCCTAAGAAGGAACCATAAAAGTACTGTTCTGAAAAACCTACTTTGAAATATTAATATTTCACCTATTTTGTGAGCTAGTATGGTAGTACTTTACCTAACCTAATATAACCTTACCTTACCTAACCTTACATAAATCCCAAATAAAGGTTGCCATTGGAGAACTAAACATCTCCCTAAATTGATAGTACTTTCTTGTTAAGTGTTGCTAGAATTGATTAACAGATCTAAAGTAGGCTTTAGCCACTGACAAACAGTAAACCAATACAAACAAATTAAATTAGAACAGATTATACATAGATACAAAGATGGCCATTGGAAACCCTTCGTGCATGGTTGGTTGCAAAAGCACAATGAAACGAACATGGTGATTGGTTGAAAGGGAAGTGTTCCAACAATTTTGAAAATACATTTGTGACACAAAATCCGATCACGCTTTTTTCCGAGGATCAGCAATCTATAAGTCTATGGTTCACGCATTTAAAAAAGAAAGGCAAACCAAGTTAGTCTGGATTAAGTTGTAAATAGATCAATGCTAGAGCTAACAAAAAACAAATGGAAAGTCTTTGTGATTAAAATTTGATAAAAATTAGTTACTTAAACATGTTAAGTAACAATAATTTAGTTATGTAAAGAAACAAAGTGCTGAATATATTTCGTTACTTATAAATTCAATTACATGCAATGGACCATTATATTGAAAATGAAGAATTTTATTAAATTTATATTTTGAAATGCTACATCTAGTAAATAGATTAAACGCTTTTAAATGTGAATTTTAAAAAATACTATGTAATTTACTAAATAATTTAAAAAACAATTTGTCATATCATGCAAAACAAATAATTTAGTTATTTTCTTAAAGTATTAAAAAAATTGGTAAAAGTTTTATTTTTATAAACTTAATAAAAAATAAACATAAATTAATACAGCTTATGAAAAAAGTATACTTATCCATAAAAATATTATTAGAAACATAATTGAAAAAATAATACTAAGAAGCATTGGAAAATAAAACAAAAATTTTAGTTAGAAGATGACCAGCAACCCTTTATCTCACCATTGTTCTTTGAATCCATGTCAGATGATGATTGTCGCATAGTTGTTGCACTTGACGTTTCCTTTTTAAT
Organism: Archaeomysis grebnitzkii; assembly: GCA_031471125.1. Taxonomy (NCBI): domain Eukaryota; kingdom Metazoa; phylum Arthropoda; class Malacostraca; order Mysida; family Mysidae; genus Archaeomysis; species Archaeomysis grebnitzkii. Next base: position 9,206 of record JARUHE010294329.1, on the reverse strand, counting down.
GATGGCATTTAAGGGAATATTCATTCTTATTTTAATCATTTTTAATGCAAATACTTAAAATCGCCAGTGATTACATCAAATAAATATTATACAACATTTCAACATATAAAACTTTGTTGTATGTTTCAAGACTAAAGTTAAAATTTTGGTTAGGCGAGGTTCACCTGACTTATACTTATTTAGAACCTCTGGACAGCTTGGTTATGATCTGTCACCTGCATTTGAGGACTAAAGAATCAGAAATATTTCAAGGCATTTTTTGTCAATAAAAATAAAAATCTTTGAAGTGTAATTAAAAAGTCGAAATCATTACCAACCTCTGGACTAAATGTTTCTCCTGATTCGATGCTCCTGGGCCATGCATGTCTTTTGCTGGTTTCGTAACACCTGATGGAAGCGGCAACACCGGGTGCCCCGACCGTTATGTCGACATTCATGTCAATGGACGAGTTTGATGTGCCAGTCGCTTCATTGCCACTCCCTGATGAACACCCTGTTGAACGGCCATTGTCGCCATAGTGAACGGCTTCTTTTCCTTCAGGTTTCTCTTCTATTCCGGGATGTACGTTCACATTAGCCGAGGCAAACTCTGCATTATGGATTCTGGGAGTGACATTTTTATTTAAAATATAAATTAAGCAAGAAATATTGATTAGAAAATAAGGAATATGTGCCATGTAATTAAAAAGGTCGTCATATGCTTGCATTTTTGAAAAAAATAATGATTTCTCTCCTTAATCTATTAATGTCAGCATCATAAGAACTAAAAACATATTAAAGTATCAACAAAAAATTCTTATGGTACACAATGTTAGCCTAAGAATTACGTAACTTTTAGCAATGAAATACATTTTGTATTATACAATTTTTAATAATTGATAATAAGGATTGTAAAGAACAAGGCAGATCACAATGTTTCTATGCTTATATAAAATAATAAAAACTATGTATACACAAAATTGTACAAGACTAGTGTACAAGTATCTAAAAGATGAAGAAAAAGAGAAAAAATAATTTTAAAGTTTTTATTTTAAAAAAAACATTCATCAACTATATAAAATTTAATTGAAAAAGGTATTTTATTCAGTTAATAGTTAATAAATAAAGAAAATATTAAAACCACGAGCACAGACTCACTTAACTGTGAATGATTCATCAAAAGCTTGAATTGAAGATGCCTTCACTGTTGTGATGGCATGAGCACAAACTGCCTGAGGCATCAACACCGCGTGGGCAACAGCAACAGGAGTGACTTCACTGTAGCAAGTTTCCGAGACTCTGTAATGAGGCTCACAAACCATTGCTGCTGTGTTGCTGTCTCTTTGAATTCTCATGACTGCTTGCTCTCCTTTTCGTTCGTACGACTCAAGTTCACACAATGATTCCTGAATAGAACTGTATTGTAAGAACTATGAAGAAGGTTCTCTCAACAATAAAATTTTCATTATGAAACGAAGTTGAGACATAGCAGTTATTTTTTGGTAGCCATGTTTATGGACTAAATCACTTCAACTTTGATACATAAATGCTACAAACAATGCAGTCAACTTATCTACTTTACAAATTTTTGATGTGTTGGCTATTGTATGCTTTTATTTTAAGAACAAGAATATTTTGTCGAATTTCACATTCAACAAAATATTAAAGCTTTTTGTTTATGGAAGGAACTAGTTCAAATTTGGTACATATATAAATTATAACAATGTAAACAATTTCCTCACAACAAATTATTGTGTGAAATATATATGTTTGTATTTATTGGCTATTATAAATCATGCCCAATTTTCATATAATGAAGTTATGTTTGGCATAGAATGTTAGGTGCTAACCTTTTAATTTATTAAATTTAGCTATTAAATATTCACTAGACATCAAAATAATGTTAGGGGATCAATTTTTTTATTTTATTAAAAGTAAATATCAAATATTCACTACATTTAAAAATATTTTGGGAGATAACTTTTTATTTTATTAAATGTATATATTAAATATTCACTAGACATTAAAATAATGTTAGGGGCTAACTTTTTATTTTATTAAATGTAGTTATTAAATATTGGCTAGACATTACAATAATGTTGGTGGATAACTTTTTTTATTTTATTAAATGTAGCTATTGAATATTCACTCAACCTTCAAAAATGTTTTAGGGGATAATTTTTTATTTTATTAAATGTAGTTATTAAATATTTGCTAGACATTAAAATAATGTTGGTGGATAACTTTTTAATGTTATTAAATGTTGTTATTAAATATTCACTAGACATTAAAATAATGTTGGTGGATAACTTTTTAATGTTATTAAATGTAGTTATTAAATATTCGCTAGACATTAAAATAATGTTGGTGGATAACTTTTTTTATTTTATTAAATGTAGTTATTAAATATTTGCTAGACATTAGAATAATGTTGGTAGTTAATTTGTTTTATTTTATTAAATGTTGTTATTAAATATTCACTAGACATTAAAATAATGTTGGCGGATAACTTTTTAATGTTATTAAATATTTGCTAGGCATTTAAATAATTTGGTAGTTATTAAAGCAATACAAATTACCTGACATGGTGGACTGTCTCCTTTTGGACTTTCCGGTATAACTTCAAGCTCTGGCTCAGGTTCATCATTGTTAACAAGACTGTAAGACAAAGTCCTTTTTATTTGGGCAAATATAAAAAAACATCAAACAAATTGCAAGTTCATCTAATTTTGATTGAGCTAGCTTTAATAATAATTTAAATAAAGGCTATGCATTAAAATATGTGTTTTATTATTTAAAAAAGTTATAAATTTGTGTAATTGTTGAATAAAATTCTACATTTTTTTCGAATGTCACATATTCTGATAGAGCATAAAACTTGCCTCTAGAGAAGTATACTAACACATCTCTTTCATTTATTTCAAATAACATATTCTCTGAACTTTCAAACAGAAATATAATCAGTTAATTATAAACCTCATGGAAAATACTCGAGTTCCTAAACTCTTAAAATGTGTGTTTAAACTAGCCATCGATGGCTGGCAATCACAAGTAAAGTAAAAAAACTGTTGTTTTTTGGCTATAACTTGATAAATATTCCTGGTAGCATTAGTTAGAGAATCATAGTAAATAAATTTTGTTGAGCAACATTTTTTGTAACTCTTTATAAAAAAACTTTAAACTTTTGCTTAAAATTAGGATATCTCCACAAATATTGTTTTTGGTTATAAATCAATAAATATTGCTTTTTCAAAAAAAATTCTTCTCAATATTTATCAAATGGTCATAACAAACAACTTTTAATCAACAAAATTTTTTGTAACTCTTCAAATAAACATTAAACTTATGCTCGAAATAAAACAGAATTATAAAATAAATGTTTTTTGGCTATAGCTCCACAAATGTTAATTTTTGAAAAGAACAAACGTATTTTCGACAAAATTGGCTGGAAGGATAAAAAACAATTTTCAGTAATTAAAGTTCTTTATAACTCTTCAAATACAAATTTCAGTTAACCATGAATTTAATGATAAAATGGCAGAGTCCATAAACTTTCTTATTTCAATAAATAAATAAATATTTATTTCATAAAAAAAAATCCTTAGTATCACTAGTGTGGAAAGGTATGCTCTTTATTTTCATATAAACCAACTTTTCTGTAAAACTATTTTTGAAAATATAGGAAAAATAAGCTAAAGAGTCTTAAAATAATCTGCTGCCCAAACAACAATCAGAGGTCATTTATAGAAGCTGGTCTTTCAGACACAGCTTAAGAAATGTCAGCATCACAGCACTTGAAAGGAAAAAGATGAACTCACTTGTGGTCTTGTGCAAAGGTTGAGAAGGCGGACTTATGGTCGGCCATGTAATGAGGCCGGAGGGGATCGGCTTGAGGTGAAATCCCGGCATGGGTCTTACTGCCACTGATTCCGGTTGCCGAGAATACTCCGGGAGATTGAGGCGGAGTTTCACTTTGTGCTTCAAAAATACCTTCTCCACCCAATGACCCTTGACTTAAATCTTGACAAAGAGAATTCTTGTTAAAGTGATTCCATTCTCAATATTTCAGTTTTAATTTTTTAATTAACATGTAGTAACACCAATGCATGTGAATCACATGTGAGGTCTAATACAGGTTAGATTATATGTTAGCCATATCATGCATTGTTTATATCCATGATTGATAACTAAAGCAATTTTCATATGATTTATATATCATTTTGTTGATAAGAGCTTTCTTGAAATGAAAGAATATATTTTAAATCAAAATTATTTACAGTTGATTGTTAAAAAAATAAATAAATGTATGTATTATCAATAAATCTTGATATTTCAAATTTTTTGTTACAATAAATATTTTTTTACTGTGATTTATATATTACTTTGTTGGTAAGATCTTTCTTTGAATAATAGAAAAAAACTTAAATCATAAATATTTATTGATTTTTATTAAATCATAAATAAATCAAAAAAATAGCGCAAGTGATGTAAACTCTATATTATTTGAATGTGGTTTACTTCACATGTGCTATTGTGTAAAAAACTGTGCACTAAAAATGTATCCATTCAATTTAAAGTGGCGAAAACTCAGCATAAATATGAAGCAAATAGATTAAAACTTAAACTAGACTATTGATCAAACCACACTTTTATTAAGTCATGACATGTATCTCTAAATCAGTTATATTTATTTCAATGATTGAAAATTACCTCTAGAGTAAGTAAGATTTGTGGAGCAAATGCCTGGATCATCCACAGTCTTGCATCGATGAAAGTGGTATTCAATTGTATTCAATACAATGTATATGAGAGATAGAGCCTGGCTACACATTGGATGTTGACTGTAATCAAACTAAAACAAAAACACAAGCTCATAAATAAACAGTTTTATAATTAACAATTAAACATTTACATTATTTAAAATTATCATTCGAAGAAAACAATTCGCTAAAATGATATTTCTGAAATTGTAACTCTAAGAAGACAATCTTGCTAAAGTGATAGAGCTCCCATGCGGTGACTCAAAATTCTGAAATGTTCGAATGCCATATAAATTAAAGTGATCTCGTCCAACTTTTTCTTGGTTCAATCAACTTTTCATTTTTTATGATTCAATATTGTACCTTTTGATTGGATGTATTAACATCCTAGTCAACAAGCCCCATGGTTTAACGATGCTTTTTTGATGGGGGTCGGGGCTAAACCAGGGTTGCCACTCCTTCAAAAAAATGTGAAGGAGATTGAAGGAGAATGGCAACCCTGGGCTAAACCCATGGTTTAGAATTATATAGAACACAATTAATGTTCAATAAAAAATTGTTAAAAATATTATCTAGTCTAACTGGAGATTTGAAAAAAACCCTATTATTTTCAATAAATATTTATTTGAAAAAAATCCTTTGCAAATATTTGTAAGAATTATATAGCTAAAAGTGTAATATTTTAAATAAAAAAAATATGTAAATTAAGATTTTTTGTCAAAAATATTAGAAAAATTGTTTAACTGGAAACTTGAAAACTGTTATTTTCAATAAATATTGATTTTACAAAAAAATCTCTTGGGATATCATTGTTTAGAATTATATATTAAAAAATTCATGTTCAAAAAAGTCTCGTTAAATAAAAATTTAAAAAAAACCTTTTGGTTAAAAAGATTCCTAGTCCTGTCTAACCAGAGAAAAAAAGCTCATTCATTTCTATAAATAATTCTACAAAAAATATTTTAAAAATTGTTAGATGAAAAACAAAATTTTTATAAACCCTGAAGAGATCTACATCCACCCACCTAACAACCAGTAATAATTTAAACAGACTAGACTTTCAGCCACAGCTTAAAAATATGATTGGTGTGTCCTAACTTCTTGTTTTAAGTAAATGGAACATGCCAGGTGATTATTTCTATTACTTTCAAACAACATCTTAAATGAACCAATCACACCTTGTACATTATAGTGAGGATGGAGGTGAGCCAACAACGGCGGGGGTGAGGCTGCAGGCACCAAAGACTGAAGGTAGGGTGTCGCAAATCCACCATCCGGTGAGGAGCTGCACAAAACTGAAGAATTGGCAAACTAGTTGGGAGTAAAAGTTTTCCCATTTGGAAATTATGATCCAGCACTTGAGGAAGATTGCTTAAGAACGCATTGAACACTGGTGAACATCTGTACAGAGATAAAACACCTTTATTTGTTATTAAAAAACAATAAAAAAAAACTAATAAAAAAACATCTACAACATATTTCAAGCTAACACTGGTCTTTGTAACAAAAGTGTGTTCAATGACTGTTTTTTTAAAGTTTCACATAAATATTGAGTCAATTACTTAAGCAAAAAATTTAATAAATATAAAATTCCAATACCTTAATCTTGAAGGTGTAACTGAGAAGCAGTTCTCTTGTGCGCTGTAACCCATGAGGACAGATACGTGTCGCAAAACAGTGTTCATCATTTTATCCGTTAATTTCTCTTCTACGATTCCAGCCTATATATAAGCAAAGTCTCTTAGGTTTATAATCTAATTGTCAAAATGAAGCCTAAGAAGGCTATTTTAACAAAAAAATTAGATTTACCAAAAATACACCAAGTATCAATTGGGTAAAATTAGTAGTTCTTCATTGTATTCTAAATGAAAAATGTGATATAACAAAAAACATAATAATTTAAAATATTTTTTTTCAATTGGTATATAAATTATATGAAAAATCCAAATGGTCAAAAAATGATATGTAATTAAAGTTTTTATGTAGATGAGTAAATGTATTGGTCATAAAACTATAACATTTTCTGGAAAACCAAGATTTTTGATAAAAGTGAAGAGGGCATAATTATTTATGGAATGATTTAAAAAATTTAAAAAACATTTAACATTAAAATTTTAGTCTTGGTTATTTTGATTAACTAGCCTGGTTGAGAAGATATATAATTAAATGTGCCAACAAATTACATTTCTTGTTACTTTTTTTTCAAAATTTGTCCATCAAAAACTAAAGCACATATAAATAAAAACCAATGAAATATTTGTTATTACATATTACATATGTGTAAATCTAAGAGCTCTATCTGAAATGGGCACAGCGCCCTCTTCACTCAAAAAAAGGGTCAAACATGGAGGGAAAATGGGGAAAAAATCTTTTATATGACCATAGAAATGACTTATTTCAACAAGAAAGTTGAAGTCAGAATTCATGACCAGTCTTTGGATTATAAAACATTCAAATTTGTAAAATATAAATCAACTGACATGCTGAGGCTGGGAGAGAAACTGCATCAACAAGAACACAAGCAAGTGCAAAGTGTCTTTGTCAGTCTCCTCTAAGTCCATTGCCTTCTGCAGTTGATGTACCATTGACCCATCTTCTCCGCCTTTCATAGCTCCATCGCCACCTGATCCATAAGTACCAGATAAACCTTCTATTAGAAATATGATAACAAATTTACACAAACTACTCAAGTTCATAAAATAAATCTACAAAACTAACTATAGAGGTAAAAATTTTCAAATAGATTACAAATAAGAAAATGAAATTACCAAAAAACAATAGCAAGCATTTTTCCTTCTTTTTTAATAATTTATAAACTTGTTACCTTTTTATAATGTTATCATTTGATTGTTTTATCATTTTAATTTCATTTTATTAACTGGTAGCATATTAATCGATATAAAAAAGAACTCAACTGCAATAAATATAGTAATTATTTTAGTCAAATGTGTTCCACATACTCAACAGGAATTATTTTTCCTAAATGAGTCACTTCCAACTAAGTTGTATTGTTTTCCCAACTGCAATGTTGATGTTCATTGAGATTCTATCATTTTTTGGATATTTTCAACGGTTTTTATATTTTTCTGTCGGTCTTGCGAAATAAAAGCTACCTTCCATGATTAAAGTTGATATCTTTCATCAAAGGTATTTGTTGTTGTTTATTTTATTGTCTAACCATAGATTTTATTTATTTAAAATTGTTAATATTGTTAAATTTAACCTGTACGAAAATTGTATTATGATCAAGTAAAATCTTTAGACATAAATTAACTCTTAAGAATCAATGATAACTTACTTTAAGCAATTCAAATATTAATCTTTGATGGTGACACAGCGCAAAACTCAACTTATTCATTGATGTGGTTGAATATTTTTAACATTTATGTATTTGCTTCATCTTTTTATGTCTTACCTTCATGAAGTTGAAATCTATATTTACATGTCATTTAAAACAAACCATTTTTGCAAAATTTATTCTTATAAAAAAAGCTATTGACAGACCTCATGCTACCAAAATTTATTTGCTGAAAAGTATAGAAAATTAATTTTAATTATTAATCTATCTTTAATGTTACACATGCCTTGGTGCAGTTAAACTTTGAATATTCTGAGCTCTTCAATAACTGAACAGCTTAAGTTAGTTATCTATTGCAAAGCAAATATTCAACTAAATTTTTATTATAATTTTCATAAAAACAAAAATTACTTTTTTTATAAAATTGAATATTCTATAAAGCAGAGTTGAAAAAACATCTTATGACTTGAATAGTTATTGATAAATATATAAAAACTGGTTCTTCTTTATTAGGTTTCTCCTGACTATTTAAGGTGTTTGATTAATTCTTTTTATGCTTTATGATGTCAAATATTTTATTTCATTTCTTATTGGCAAACTTAAACACCACTAGAGACCATTGCTCATTTAGAAGCATATTAATTTCAAAACATTTTTATGTTCCAATTATTGAGGTTTCAAATTTATCTTCAATTCATGCGAAAACAAACACCATATGCAAATAAATTGCTCGAGATTTAATTACCAACTTTAATGCAATTTCCAACTTTCCAAAAAGACTCAATTATAATTTTCAAACTTTCCAAGAAGATTTAATTTCAAACTTATCAAGAAGATTCAATTAACAATTTCAAACTTTCCAAAAAGATTCAATTACCAACTTTAATGCAATTTCAAACTTTCCAAGAAGATTCAATTACCAACTTTAATGTAATTTCAAACTTTCCAAGAAGATTCAATTACCAACTTTAATGCAATTTCAAACTTTCCAAGAAGATTCAATTACCAACTTTAATGCAAATTCAAACTTTCCAAGAAGATTCAATTAAAATTTTAAACTTTCTAGGATGATTCAATTATCAATTTCAATGCAATTTCAAACTTTCCAAGAAGATTCAATTACCAACTTTAATGCAATTTCAAACTTTCCAAGAAGATTCAATTACCAA
>JARUHE010294220.1:0-12665 GCA_031471125.1 Archaeomysis grebnitzkii | reverse complement strand
TTTCTCAAAACGCCACCAGGGTATCAAAGAAAACGGGATCCCAATGCTTCTTTTTATATTTAAATTTTATATACCTTTTAAAAGCTTTATTGTAAATATTTATGCACATTTATGCACATTTTTTCATAATATGCGATCTTAGTAACACATTTACATAATTTAAAACGTTTTTATACCTTTTGATTATAAATAAGACGTCTTTAAGTCAGGAACCATATAAGGTGGTCCCGGGAACCACTAGGTTAGATAAGTTATTGCAATCTTAGGTTAGGTTAGGTTAGGTTAGGTTAGGTTAAGTTAGGTTACGTTACCTTACATTACGTTACGTTATGACAAGTTATATTATGCTACATTAAGTTACGTTAGGTAAGGTTATGTACTGAAGCCTGCCATTAGGTAGGTATGTTAACCTAGGTTAGGTTAGGCTAGACAGCTCAACCTAAGATTAGGTTAGGTTATGTGAGACTAATCTCACTACAGCCTCAAGCTATGCTAGGGTACCAATTCTAGAAGTTTAAAACTGGTCGAAGCCAACCGCTGCGCCATGCGTGGAGGGGGGTGGGTGGTAGGGAGGCGTCACCCAAGTGACCGCACTCATTCAGAAAAGTAGCAAATTGAAGGATCGAAACCGAAGTTGTTGAAAACAAACTGAAAAATGGGTCAATAAGGACTTAGTCTCTTTCCTTATCGTCTTTCATCACCAAATTGGATTACTCGAAAATAAAAACCCAACATATGTTTTAAAAACCTTTAAAAGAAAAAAACATCAAAAAACTTAAAACGTATTTAAGAAACCGTTGAAAGAAAATAAAAACTCCCAGATTATATTTAAAAAACCATTAAAAGAAAAGAAAAAATCCCAAAATGTATTTTTAACTAGAAAGAGCAAATTGATTTTGCGCATTTAACAAAATTAATAACAATTTATATGTAAATTTCATTCTAGGTAAATTAAATGTAATAAAAAAGTTGTTAGCAAATATTTAATTTTGGTTATCATTTTCAACCATCTGAAAGCCTAAAATATTATTATTTAAAAAAATAAGCATTTTTATAAAAATTCTTGTATGTAAAGATTGTTTAGATTTCGAATTCCTTCATTTAATTTTGGGTAAAAAATGTCTAAGAAACTATCATTTAAAAAAATAAAACAATGTAAAATAATAAAAAATATTTTATCTCGGCTATTCTAAGCAAATATTGGCCTGAGGTGAATAACAAAACTTGATCCAGACGACGACAGCGATAGAAAATCAACTAATATATAGAGTTTTCCCTCACTATATGTTCTCTGCGTTGAGAATAATTATTTGTAGGTATATAACACTTTAATTTTGAAGTAATTAAAACTTCAATTTTAACTAGCCTAACATTAACTCAAAACAGAAAAATTGAGCTGTTTAGCTTATAGTACTCCCTAACCTAAGTCAGGTATGGCTAGGCTATACAAAAAAAAATTGGAAGCTGTTAAAACACTTTTTATTAAGTTGAGCTAATAAATTTAATCAAAGTTTTTGATTTTTTTTAATAAATAATTTAGGGCTAGGTCTACAAAGCGTATTGTAATTACTAGCTCAATTTGTAAAACCAAACCCCATGTTGCATATTTTATTAGGCCTATGTTAAAAACAAAATTTCAATTCAATACTTTACATTTGACTTTTTAAGGTTCTCAACTAGCCTAACATGACGTCAAACAATACAATATTAAACTATAATGTTAAACTTTACTTATTAGCCTACACAAACTATGTAAACTTAGACTATACAAACAAATTTATTTAAACACTTTACATTAAAGTAAGCAAATAGATTTAACCAAAATTAGTGATTTGAATATAAATAATTTAAGCCTATGTCTGACAACCGTGTACCCATTCCATTCTCAGGAATGCTTTCTATTGAAAACCGAACATATAGTATAAAAACGTTTTTTGGATATACCAACAAAATGTATACAGAAGTTACAAATAGTGATCTCAAAATATCAACTATTGTAATTGATTACTCTAGAGCACGTTTAAAAGCTGTAATTGAAAGTTTTAATACATGTTACGTGCATGAGTATATAAATCAGGTTTGGAGTGGAATGTTTGTACCAACAGGGTTGTACTATGACGTCACACATTACAAATGCAATGGCACGGTTGATAAGAAAACATTTTGGATGTAGAAGGTCTGATAAAATCTACAAAAAATGTTTGCCTCTAATTGGCGAACTAATGTATTCAGATAATATTGAACATTTAAACCAAATATTTTATTCAATCTAATTATACTTTGCAGTCAGTTTCAAAATGCATTGTCTATTAACGTTTTTGAGTCAGTGCAATTATCTATCAGAGAAGACTCAAAGATATAACTACAACTGACACAGAAAATATGAGAATTACAAACAACGCAATGGGAGAAAACTATTCCTGGTCAAATATTTTATGGCATTTTCGAGAGGGCACTAAAGGATTGTGCCATTGATGATGGCAAAGAAGCTAAGGAAAATAAACCCCCAATTTCGCAAAAGTCTTCTTGTAAACTATATGGCCATTATTCATTTATGGTGTATAAACTTTGGTGAACTATACATACAATTGGGCAGGTTGAAGGATACGTTGGATATATAAAAAACAAAATACTAAATAAAGAATTATTTTCGCCAACATAATTCACTACGAAAATGCAAAGTGTCACTGAGGAGAGGTGTGTAAGTTACCCCATGACTTAAAGTGCAAATATTAATACTACTAAATCAAAATGAAGTGATGATAAAGAAGTATGGAAGTCATTAAAGAAAAGATCTCATAAGCGTAATAAATCTTATTATTAAAACAAGGATAACAGGCTACATCATATCCGGGAAATGGACATTGTTAAATATAACTTGCCAAAAAGTACTATAACCAAAAAGAAACATTTTGTTAAGAAAATGTAAATAAATACAAAATATAATAAATATTCGCACATTAAAAATGACTACAACAAAGACATCTCAACCTGGTGAAACATTAACCACACCAGCTTCACAACCAATTCAAAATGTCGAAATCGTTAAAGTCCATAAAACTTATATTAGACCTGATGATGACATACCAAATCGACCCATAATAAAAATGAGCGAAGAAGATCATAACAGATAATGTAATATATGAAATATTTCGTTTGTTCCTAACTATTAATCCTATTATTAAGTTTGACTCCATAAGTGCCCCAACACAATTTTTTTATATTTATTATTTGGTCCCAATGTACCAGGCTATGGGTGCAATGCACATTCACCGCCGATTGCCAACAGTATCTGGTGTTCCCAGACGGTCACCCATCCAAGTACTAACCAGACCCAACGTTACTTAACTTCGCTGATCATACGGGAAGCGGTGTTTCAACGTGGCCAAGGCCGTTGACGCCCCAACACAATGCCCTGACACTTTAAATAAATTAGTTTGTTCAAATACTAAACACCGATTTAATAACTGGAATACATTGACTTACATCAGCTAATATAAATTTCGATATCACGAATAATTATATAAATGTTCTAGTATTTGACTCACACTTGAATGCAATAGATAAGCTGCCTGCAAAACAAACAATATTTAATATCAAAATATAAAAAAAAAGTATGATGCTATTCAGGTCAATTTTGTAAGGTGTTGTCAACAGATGGACAGCTATTTATGCGGCCTGATAGCATTAGCAAATGCAATTTCACTATTATTTAATATTAATCCAGTAAATGCAAACTTTGATAATATAAATCTTTTTGAGAAGTTTGGGAAGTATGTAGAGTATTACTGGTGACAGACTAAATATACTCCCGTGGCATCAACCAATTGTACAACTGTTGTTATTTGGCATTTATGTAGGGTTCAATAGTTTTAAGAAACATAAGATCGATTTAAACAAGTCAATCTATAAAAATAAATACGGTCAAAAAACAATCACTAACTTAACATTTCAAGACATTCAAGTTTTAAAAAACAAGGACGAGTTAAATTTATCAATAATTGATTACATGTTAATCAAATACGTTATAGGCATACCAATATCATATCTTTCGAATCATTGTTTTCAACTAACAGCCCTCATAAGCCGTCACCTTTAAATAATTCAGATGACAAGTTCATAAGTATTCTAAACTCAGTAAACGGAAAGGGAGATCATTGGTTTTTAGTTACAAACATCTTCAAAAGGAAATATTGCCGTAATGTACTCCTCATGTATAGTTCAATAAATCAAAGAGTTCCTGACACTGTATATACTTTCGTGAGTAAAATATATTCAAATTTGAAAAAAACAAGTATAGCAAAACGTCCATTACAAAATGATACTAAATCTTGTGGATACTTCTCTTTAGCAAACGCGTTCTTTATAGCAAATGCCATTGGTCCTGCAGAAACAGAGTTTATTGCACAAATAAATAGTAGAGTAATTAATATGTTATTGAAATGAACAAATATTAAGTTTTATAGTTTATAAGTATTGAAGGCAAATGTTACTACTGTCAATAGTACAATACGGTATGTGAACATTTTTTTGTCATATTCTACTAACCTTCAATTTTTTATAACAAACAAAAGAGAGTAAAAAATCCCCATAGCCTCTAAACAAACATCAAACATAGGTGATCGAAACTGTAACCCTTTATGTAAATTGTATAAACTCTTTAAGGATCGACAATAGCACCAGCGAGGTAAGCTTTATGTTAGTTGATTGTGGGTTACCTCACTTGTACGATTGTCGATCCAATTATCTATCTTTATGTAATAAACAATAATAAAGTTGAAAGTATTCATGAACACTTTCAATTCTTTTATGATTTGTATCACAGAAAGCTGAATAAAGAATGTTTAAAATCATCGACGGCTTAATAAAAATGTATTTATGTTTATCAGAGGTTATGTTGATTTTTACTTTCTTTGGTTTGTTATCAACAAATTAAATTTTATTAACATAAGTATAAATCATATTCGTTATGTAATTGGCGATGCGAGGGCAGGGCGTAAATCGGGAAAAGGAAGCACTTTTCAAAACCTCACTCGTTGAATATTTCATTGTTATTTTAACAATTTGATATACGTTTTGATACTCTAGGAAACTTTTATTCTTCACTAATTAGTGCGTAAATGAATGGTTAAGGAATTATGAAGATCTCTTTTCAAATTGGAGGCACTCATTATCACGAAAATAGCGTTAGATTTACACTCTGTGTGAGGGTATTTTGAGAGGCTATAAGTAAGCCTGCTTTTTCATTTTTTAAATAGTAAAATTTTTTTAAAATTTGTGAATGTGTTCTTAAATTGAATCGCAAACGTCTTACCTACGTTCATATATAATTTATCTAACTACGCCATAAGGTTATTTCTTAAAACGTGTTCGTGTATTTCGTCATGATTCAGAGGTTACCTAATACATTCCACAAAAATCTCAATGAAGGTCGATTCTTATTCATGTTTTCCATGAGCTCGAAATGCCGTGCTTTGATGAATAACTTGAACTCTGTTGAGTAGGGTAATTTATACTTTTACAACAATTCTCGATTGTTATTGAGACTGAAGTGGTTTTTACACTTTTTTAGCATAAACAAGTTTGCAATAAGATATATTAATGATATGTAGGTATATTCTTTGTATATTGACTTCCAGTATTTGTAATATGGGTTGTTTAGCAAAATATGTGTCACACGGCGTTCATGTCTTACTAGAATTATACCAAAGTTGCTAAACGCCGAACAAAAATATGAAAAGTTGTTAGACAATTATTATGAAATTGTCGTACGTCTGCCTAAAATAAGACAACTAAGAGGGTTGAATCTTTCTATGCCATTTAACCCTAGAAACTTTCATTTTACATGTTCTTTTGTTTTGTTTTCTCCAATATTATATTCATTTTAACACGAATTTTAAAACCGCGATGACTTAGCAGTTAACTAGTATTAACAACGACGACATGCACATCAAAAACAACAACCTTAATGACAGCAGCAACACCAACAATGCCAGCAACCCAAAATAACAACAATGAAAGCAACAACAACAACAACAAAATAAATAAAAGTCTTAATATTTTAAAGAACAACATAGGCCTATGCAAACGTTTGTAAATGAATATGTAAAACCATTCAAAACACAAAATATTTCAATTTCACAAGAAAAATAGTTTTTAATTTTAAATACATTTTAATTAGTATACTTTATAATATACAAATTGGCTCAGTCTAATCATTATTTCTTAGGCCTATCTTTAAATCGTTGTGTAGTTGTGAGTGCGTGTGCGTGAATATGAATGAATGTACAGAGTGCGTGTGTATGAACGCATGGGCGTGCGTGTATGTGAGACGGGTACGTGAGCGTGTATGTATATGCGCGTTTACCTGTTTATGCGAATGTGTGTATGTGTATGTGCATTATGTTTACATATGTGTGTGCGTATGTTTGTGTGTAAATGCGTTTGCATTTGAGTATAAATGTGCATGTACGTGTACTGTATATGTGCATGTACATTTACTTGTGGGTGTGGAAGTATGCATGTGCGTTTACCTTGTGTGTTTGTACATGTGTGTTTGTACATGTGTGCGTGCGTGTGCAAATGCACGTGCTTATGCACATTTGCGTGTATGTGTGCGTATGTATATGTGTGTGTGTGTGTGTGTGCGTATATGTTTGTGTACATGTGTATGTGCGTGTGTGTGTACGTGCACGTGTATGATGTACAAGCAGTGACAATGAACATGCCAGACTTCAATTTTCCCATTCCAAATTAATGATAAGATAAAATATGGAACGTAGAAATGACAATTACATTTCATTTGAATTTCCATTTCTAAAAATTCACTTTAATTTAAACATGACAGTGAAAAGACCAGTGAAATAATAAATAAGATAAGAAATAAAATATATAATAAATAAAAAGTTGATAAAGTAAATAAATGAATAATAAATTTATAAATAGTTTTAAAACATAAATGAATGAAACAATTTATCTTAACCAATCATAAATTTTGCCAAAAGAAATAAAAACACTAAGTTTAAGTCTTTAATTTTAATGACTGAACTGACTTAAAAGTCATATAAGTCAATTTGGTTTCAATACTAACTGAGGCTACAGCTTTAAACACTTGACTAACTTTTTTTGTCAAAGATAGTCAAAATTGGTAAAACTAAATTGATTAACCTTTGAGAACACTGCCTGCTTGTTTGTTGATTAAATTAATTTTTTTGTGAGTCAATCAAAATCATGTCACATTGTACGAAAGGTTAGTCAATTGGACTATCTTACACATAAAATGTTATTCAAGTGTCTTCAGTGTGATTCTACAGCTTGAAGAACAAACTTTGAATGGCTGGTTCAGCTGTTTGAAAAAGTTCCTTCACATGCATGCAAAATGTTATATGTTAATAATTACTTGAGTTTTGGTCACGTACTTATTTAGGTTTTCGTCATGTAATGATAGCAACTAGATACTTGATTCCTGCCATTTATGTGATTGTTTTCCTTTAAATTGAAATAAGTTTTTTGAGGCCAAAGTCTGATTATAAATTACAACTATGTTTGCGGTTAAGTTTTAGGTCCAAGTTTTATTTTCATTTAAAAAACAAAACTATATTTCTGAATGACGTAATTCAATTGAAATTAAAAGAAAAGCTTCGAACTCAATCTAAATGATCATTCTTGGGATTTCTAAACAAATAAAAGAAAGACAAGATGCAAACCAGATCATAGACAAGGATTCCAACAATGTACATGAATAGGGTTTTGTTTATATTGTATGAAAATAAAGTCTTTTGAAAATCTCTTTTATGATGTAAGTTCTATAGATTATTTTTGTTGATGTTAAGACGATTCGATTGAATAATAAGGAGAAATTTAAGTTCTATTCATTTCAATATAATGGACTCATTTTTGCTGTTATGAATAACATTATTACTAGAAATCTACTTTTGAATCAATGTTGCAATGTTGTTTTCTCTACAAATCATCATTTTTGTTATTAAACGTTTACATATAAATATTATTTGATAGAGATTAAGATAATTGATAAGAGTTCTATGAAGAGCTAACACATTTAGTCAAATAAACGAACAACAATTTACTTTTGCACGTGTTCGTTTACAGCTATGGTGAATTTCAGTTCCTAACCCTACGAAATAAGTTTTTAAACTCATCATCTTGTTTAACTGACTAAAAATGACGGTTCATGACATCATCATGGTGCTTGAGTGCTTTTTCGTGATGAGGAGTTGAAGAGTATCTATCCATGAGTCGTCAGTACATAGGCTACGATACAATTTAACCACCAATCAAAGCTTTGACGGATGAAAACTATCATAAGTTGGTTTTGTAAATCCATTATTAAAGCAAGATAAATTTGGGCAATAATACATAAAATACAATGCAAACAATCCTTTCTGTACTATTCAATTTTACTCAACAGCCTTAATGGGTCCAATCATGTCTATTAAAATGAATACAAATAATATGTTTATTTAGTATCAACATTTTTTACAGCATAATACAATTTCTTAAAACTAGAAAAACATATAATAATAATAATGTTTATTTCGTAAAAAACGGTTTACCTCACAACTTACAAAACAATAGCTTATTTTTAACAAATCTCTACATGAACTAATTAAAATTACATTTAAACAATCAGGGAAAATAATGCATAAACAAGTATTGACGTCATTAGACTTTTAACGTACGTAGGCATATATTTAATTTTGTCATCATTTAAAACAAATTAAAAATTATTTTCGTTCAATTTAATTAGTTCTTGTATTACACGAACTTTCCATAATTGAACATCATTATGAATTTTGAATTTAATTTTATGTTTATGAAAAATAAACTGGTACGTAGATTATGCCGATTCAGAAAATCATTTATCTGCCGCAAAACTGAAGAATATGCAACAATCAATGAATTTTTAAACATTTCACGGATACTTGAACTTCCATGGTTTATCCCGGACACAACGAAGTTAATAAATCTTTAATTTAATATTGATTGCATGTCAAACGTACCCATCAGATGAGGAATTAGGAAAGTTTGAGTCCTAGGAGGTACATTCAATATCAAGCGGCAGCACTTTCGCCATATGGTGTCAGCGTGTTAACATCCCTCTGCTGAAAATCCCATAGGCCTCTACCATAAAGAGAAACGCATTGGCTGTTAAATATACTAATTTTAGCATCTGTGTCTAATAGTTTAAAACTATTTGTTATAGAATTTGTTTAGGCTTTCACAAGTGTTTGTGTGTACGAAAAAGCACTTTCTTCCAGTAGTAAACCCAAATTTTTAAATGACCTAACCTGCTCAATCTGGACACCATTAAAAATGCATTAGTTATATAACTTTTATTATTTGAGAAAGACATATTTTTGTTTTATCAGAATTAAATTTAATAAAAAAGCTTTCCGAATATTCCTTTCAAACAGAATGCAGTGAATGAACAGCTCCAATAATCGAAGCCAACAATATAATATCGTCAGCATATGAAAAAACATTGCAAGAGAGCGACCTCTGCCGCTTGACTGTATTTGAACTAAAAGTGGGTCCAGATATAAAGCAAACAAAAATGGGCTTAAGATTCCGTCCTACTTTACACGATTAATTAACTTCAAAGATGGTGGGCAACATCCATTCCACTCAACAATTGCATTATTATAAATATACATACAAAGATCACTCTGACATATAAAAGGCAAATATTTTCATCCGTCTAAACAGTTTAACATATCAACACGATCGAACAGAGCGTAAATTTAACGCGATTTTCGTGATAATAAGTGCCCCACATTTTAAAATAAACCTTCATAACTCCTTAACCACTTATTTACGCACTAATTAGTGAGGAATAAAAGTTTCTTAGAATATCAAAACAAATATGAAATTATTAAAATATGAATGAAATATTCAACGCGTAAGGTTCTGAAAAACGCCTCCTTTTCCTGATTTACGCCCTGCGATCGAATGCTTTTGATGCATCCAGAAATACACAGTTCACATCTGAGCCACAATTTAAGAAATATTTTACTTCTTGTTGCAATGCAGATGCACAGAACGAGGCCGAGTGACCTCTAAAACCAAACTGAAAATCATTAGGCCTAATGTAGTCTTTAATTTCACTCAAAGTAATAATTTCCAACGTTTCTGAAACAATAGTACTTAGAGATTTGCTCCTATGAGTATCTATATTTGGTGCACTTTTAGGTTTGTTTATAATAATTGATATTATTTTTACTTTATTTATGATATCTTTTGATAATTCATGATTTAACATACAAGTAAATATATCGGATAAAAAAAATCAAATATAATACTAAAAATTACATATAAATGATAATAAATAAAAAATTTGTCTTCAGAGATAAAATGAAGATGACTCAACCAAATAGTTATTTAGATCTAATACTTATGATAGTCACACTTATGAGAAATTAAATATAAATCCAATAAGAAACAACAGATTAAGGTAAATTTTATCTTCAGTCCCAAATGCCCGAGCTGATAATTCTTACATACAAAGATTTCTGTAATAAACCCAAAAGTACCACATTTCTATAGACTTCCTAAAACTATCAAACAAAACATTCCTTTACGACCTATAATAGCAAGTACATATTGATATAACTAAGTTATCAAATAAGTCATTGTATTTATCATTAAGCTTAAATGCTGACTCGTCTTTTTTGATTTAAGCATTTTTGTAGATTTTGTTGAGCTTTGGGTAACAAATTGTGTTTTTCAGTTTGAAGATCATTATTTTCTTCAAAAAAAGAATGAGATGGGTTCTTGTTTGTATCGGTTCTAAGTAATCTATCCATGGAATATTAGTGATAAAAATGGTTACTTTACGAAGATGACGTCGTAATTCTTACATGGTCAAATAATAAGAACTTGTATACTTTTTTGGAATCATTAAACAATCTTCATTCAGATATAACATTCAGAATATATAATAGCTTACCCTTCTTCGGTGTATAAACATCACCGATCTGATGTCAACCGCTTGCATTTTACTGTTTGTAGAAAACCCACAAATTCCTTAAATTACATCAAACATCTTTAAAAAAATCAACAATGTCATCACAATTTTTAAGAGCACATAAAATATGCGACCCTAAATGTTTCAATTATAAAATAAACAGAATATATTATATGTTCAAAAAACTAGGATACCCATCTTTATTATAAAAAAATGTCCTTCTAAGGCAAAACAGATTTTATGACAATAATGAAAAGTAAAAACAACTCTGATAGCAACAAACTAACCTCTTTACCATTCAACCCTAATTTAGAGCATATCAAAGAGGACCTTAGAAAATTAAGTTATGGTGTAGTATCTAACTACCCATCTAGCATTTCATCTAGCAATTAGGCTATGATTTGGTATCTAACTACCCATCCAGCATTTCAAGATCAATAATTTATAATGACATCAAACGAGATGAAGAAAAGTAAGCTGTATAAGGATTGTGAAAGAAAATAGTTTGGTGAAACTGGAAAAAATTTAGAAGCATACTTATTTAATTTATTTAGTTCATTTAATTTATTTAGTTCATTTGATTTATTTAGTTCATTTAATTTATTTAACTTATTTAGTTCATTTAAATTATTTAGTTTATTCAATTTATTTAATTTATTTAACTTATTTAACTTATTTAGTTCATTTAATTTATTTATCTTATTTAATTTATTTATCTTATATATATTTGCTAACTTATTTAATTTTTTCATCTTATTTAATTTATTTAGTTCATTTAATTTATTTAATTTATTTAGTTCATTTAATTTATTTAATTTATTTAACTTATTTAACTTATTTAGTTCATTTAGTTTATTTATCTTATTTAATTTATTTAACTTATATATAATTTGTTTAACTTCTTTAATTTATTCAACTTATTTAATTTATTTAATTTATTTAACTTATTTAATTTATTTAGTTCATTTAATTTATTTTATTTATTCAAACTATTTAACTTATTTAATGTATTTAGTTCACTAAATTTTGTAAATTTATTTAATTTATTTAACTTATTTAATTTAATTAGTTCATTTAATTTACTTAATTTATTTAATTTATTTATTTTATTTATTTATTTAATTTAATTTAGTATGAGTTAGTTACTCAATATTATTCTAAATCCTCTTAGATGAAGAAAGGGATCTTTAATAATAAACCATTCAAACAACAAGAAAGATACATTTCTGTTCTTACATATTTCGAAAAATAATTTTATATGTTCACTAAATAATATTTTTTTTTAAAAACTTATTTATATAGACGAATAAATTTTAGATACCAATTACAATATAACTTTTTTGGAGAAAAATGTGTATTATTTTCAAAAAATAATGTTGAATCGTTTGAGAAAAAACGAATATCAGAAATATTATTAAACTTGTCCTTGAAAAGCTCTTAGTATTAATACTTTTTAAAACAAGTGAAAAAACTTCCTCCATAATAAATTTTTAATTATTTTTGTGAATCAATTAATATTTATATGAAAAATATTATAATGTTATATTTATAATATAAAATAACTTTATTAAATTTTATTTTACGTTATTTACGGCGAAGTCTACTAAAATTTATTTATTTATTTATTTATTTATTTATTTATTTATTTATTTATTTATTTATTTATTTATTTATTTATTTA
>JARUHE010294109.1:0-12666 GCA_031471125.1 Archaeomysis grebnitzkii | reverse complement strand
TTTTAAACTCAGTGACCCTGAATTACCCAGGAATAGGTCTAAAACTTCAGGCAGCAGAAAATTTTTCTTCATTTGTTCAGAATACAGTGCATATAAAATCATTTAGGTTAAATAAAAATGTGTCAATTAAAAATACAAAAAAATACATTTTTCATAATTCTTTCACCCTATGCCTCACCGAGATGTAAAAACCTGTTATTTAAATAAATATTCATTTTAAAAAAATATTTTGGATACTATTGTTCAGAATAAAGTCATTCATATTCAATAAAAAATATGTAAATTTAAAATTTAAAAAATATTTAGTATTTTCAATATTCTACTAAGTTTAGTCTAACCGAGATTTAAAAAACTATTATATAAATTATTATCTATTATTGCAAATATTCGTTTTACAAAAAGATATTCCAAACATTATTGATCAGAGTTATACAGTATATAAAGCCATTCATGTTCAATACAAAATCTGTAAAATACAAATTTAAAAACATATAGTTCTTCATGATTCTGCTAGTTATGTCTAACCAACATTTAAAAATTATATTATTTCAATAAATATTCATTTTATGAAAAAAAAATTCCAAACAGTATAGTTCAGAATTATGTATAAAACCATTCATGTTCAATACAAAATCTGTGAAATAAAAATTGAAAAAACATTTTTTCATGATTCTGTTAGTTATGTCTAACCGAAATATAAAAGTCATGTTGTTTCAATGAATATTCATTTTATGAAAAATGTATTCCAACAGAATATATATAAAGCCATTCATGTTCAATTGAAAATCTGTAAAATAAAAATTTAAAAAACATATTTTTTACATGATTCTGCTAGTTATGTGTAACTGAGAATTAAAAGTCATGTTATTTCAATGAATATTCATTTTATGAAAAAATTATTCCAACAGTATAGTTCAGAATATATATAAAGTCATTTATGTTCAATGCAAAATCTGTAAAATAAAAATTGAAAAAAACATATTTTTTCATGATTCTGCTAGTTATGTCTGTTAAGTTTAATCGAGATTTGAAAATATGTTATATAAATTATATAAATTATTATTTATTATTATAAATATTAATTTTACAAAAAAAATATTCCAACAGTATTGCTCAGAATTATGTATAAAGCCATTCATGTTCAATACAAAATCTGTAAAATAAAAATAGTTTTTTTTTCATGATTCTAATAAGTTGTGTCTAACAGAGATTTAAAAACCTCTTAATAGACTGTGTTTGAAAAACCAGCTTCTATACGTGACCTCTGATTGTTGTTGGGACGATGGATGTTTTGTGGACTACCATAATTTTGATTTTCTTTCAAAATAATAAAAAAATGTTAATTTTACAGAAAAAATTGTTAAAATGAAAATATAGAACATAACATTCATCAATATTTATTCATTAAAACATACGCTTTATCAAACGTATCATTGTTAACCGAGATTTATATTTGAAGGTTTAGAGAAAAGCCTAGTTAAAGCAAATGAAAGAACAGGAGATTATACTTGGTAGAATGCCTGAAGGACCGTTTTGCCTAAAATTTATATTCTCTTAAATAATAGACATTTCAGGTGTTTTTAGACAGCCAATTTATCGTCAAATTCATGATTAACCAAAATCTTTTTTTGAAGGTTTGTATATGTTTTTATTATAAAAAATGAAAGAAAAGAGTTAACATAATAATATATAGAATTGTATTACAAACTTGAATATTTGAGAAACTGTTTTAACAAACACAACTTTTAATGCGAAGCATTTACTCCTACTCGTTTCAATAAATACTCATTTAAAAAATGTATTCCTAGCAGTATTGTTTAGAGTTATATATAAAGTCATTCATGTTCAACAATTTTAGTAAGTTATGTTAACCTTTTATTTCAATAAGTATTATTGAAATAAAAGAAATTGGAATAATCTTGTTCAGATTAAAGCCATTCATGTTCAATAAAAAAAATTGTAAATTGAAAAATAAAAAAATAAAAAATTTGTCAAAAATGTACTAGTACTGAAAAGAACTTCCGCCTCCGTCCATACAATTAATAGTAGTTTATAGAGGCTGTTTGGCACAAGCTAAAAATTACACATTAAAGGAATATAGTAATTCGAATATTAAATATGTAAAAAACATCTGCTAAACTTGTTATTTTTCCTGGGTCATTACTATGCGTCGGTGAATTAAATTAATATTATGCAACACTGTTTGTTTTGACACATGAACTTGGCATTAATGATTTAACATTTTAGGTCAACTTAGCAATCTAAAAAAATATTAACAAAACAATAACATTTGCAATAGCAATAGCAACAACAATACCAATAAGAACAACGCCAATGATAATATCAAAACCAACAGCAATTACAATAACAATAACAAAACAATAACAATAAGAACAACAAAAATAACACTAGCAATAGAAAAAACGAAAATAGCAATAGCAACAACAATAACAATAACATTAACGCCAATAACAATATCAAAACCAATAGCAATATCAATAACAATAGCAAAAAATAACAATAAGAACAACAAAATAGCAATAGCAATAGAAAAAATAATAACTAGAACAAAAATGGCAATAACAACAACAACAATAATAACAACAACGCTAATAACAATAGATAAACCAATATAAATAACAATAACAATAACTAAACAATAACAATAAGAACAACACAAATAACAATATCAATAGAAAAAACAATAACTAGAACGAAAATAGCAATGGCAACAACAATAACAATAACAACAACGCCAATAACAATATAAAAACCAATAGCAATAACAATAGCAAAAAAAACAATAAGAACAACAAAATAGCAATAACAATAGAAAAAACAATAACTAGAACAAAAATAGCAATAGCATCAACAAAAACAATAACAATAGCAAAACCAAAATCTGCAATAACAATAAAAATAGCAAAGCAACAACAATAAGAACAACAAAAACAACAATAGCAATAGAAAAAAAAACAATAACTAGAACAACAATAACAAAAATAATAAGTGCGTTTTCTGTACAAACTTGCGAGTAGGCAAAAATATAAAATCATCCCATAAGGTTGATGATGATTCTTTAGATAGCGTCTATTTGCATCAATAAGATTATATACAATGGTACGAATATTTATATAAGTTCTGAATAAAACAAATTAAAAAAAAAATTATATCAACAATCCCAAATGGGTACAATACAAAAAACATCATTTAATCAACAACTCACCTTAATGGACTATTAATGTATACTTCATTTTAATCCATTGATGCAAAAATCAAACCAAAGTTAGTAACAAAAATTTTGTTAAAAATATTCTATGATAAATTAATGAAAAAATGTAGATACAAAGTAATAAAGTTAAATAAACATGTCTATTAATATATTAAAATCAATAATTATAATCAAGCTGATATGAAATGAAATGTTAATAGTATAGATGGTATATAAGTCATTGTCTAACGCCGATGACGACGAGGACGACGACGTTATCGGAATTGCTATGTAGAGCTTCAATAACGCAAGCTCAACAAAAACCTTAAGCGTCTGCCCTGCAATTGAACGGGCATATTCTAAATGAAACTCGTTTATAGCAGTGTGGTTTTGAAAAAAGAGATTACAATTATGTAAGTCAAATACCTTAGGATACTAAGCAATTCTAAAAAAACAAGTAACAAAAATTTATATGCTTAAAAATGAATGTATTGTTCCAATTTATTAAAAACAAAACATTTTATAAACATTTAAATCAGCCAAATATTGTTTAAAAAACAATTGCAATATTTTAAAGATTTTGAGTAATTAAAAAAACGAAACTAATAAATTTAATTAGTTAAAGTATGATGTATTTATTTAAAATGCACCTTTTCAAAGTTAACATATTTATTATAAACCAATGCATATTTGGTATAAAAGCTACCCAATTATGATGAATTTTAATACTATATATTGTAAGAAAATACTATACCAATTGAGAACGTACTGGGGATTTTTCACTTGGTTTGACCACAGATCAACTAAGATATGACAATCAATGTTATAATTTTCCTGCGTGTAATCGTCACGGCAGTCATTTTATTTGTTGGAAGTCCTTAAAATACCCGCAGCTTGGGTGTATGAAATATGCATTTTCACTGCACTTTTAACATTTTTACAATCGTTAGTTTTATTTATTTTGTTATTCAAAAAGAAATTTAGACTATGAAAAACATCAACGATTGTAAAAATGTTAAAATTGCAGTGAAAATACACATTTCGTACGTCCAAGCCACGGACGTTTCAAGGACTTCGAACAAATAAAATGACTGCTGTGACGATTACAGTAGAAATATTATACCATTGGATTGCCATACCTTAGTTGATCTGTGGTTTGACTGTACAAGATCTAATAACAGCCTTTTCCATTCTATCACCATTGTTCCATCCAAGTGTGGTGGGTACATGTATGTTATTTTCCAGTTTATTCTGTTAGTTTCCTTGAAGTTTAGTACAACCTCTTAATTGCATAAGCTAATAGTTTATAATTATTGGGAGGGCTGAAAGCTTCCACCTTCCACCATGTATAAAGTATATTGTTCGATCAAATTATCAAACTGCAATCTGGAAAAAAAGTTTTGATAAAAATATCAACATGCCTTCTCTAGTAGGCCATGCCTGGACTGGACACCAGATGGCTATTTGGATGGCTGGTATAACAGTACCTAAATTGGTTATTGTTCATTTAGAAAAAGATGCGATAAACTCAATTTCTTAATAATAATATTAATTGTTCAAATTTGTGTTATTGAATAATTGTTCAAATCAAATATTAAAAAAATAATATTTTTATATGTTCAAAATTATAAAATAATGAATATTTATAGGATCTTTCATTAAAACTAAATAAACATTAGCTGTGTAAATAGGGATGTTTAATTTTTTTTTTATCTAAAAACGGTAATTTAGAAATTATTGCAAAGTTTATTATTGTTTTTTTTTAACAACACTTTTTATTTGACGACTAATTGTGAAAATACGTATAATTTAATGAAATAATCTTCTTGCGATGGGGACTCTTCACTTCTAGATGTCTACGAGTTGATGTAATTATCAGATGTCACTTCAATGGAAGGACTTAGTTCTTCTGGCGATAGGGACTCTTCACTTCTAGATGTTTACGAGATGATGACAGCATCATATGTCCTTTCAGTCCAATGGATAGACTTGGTTCTCTTGGGCTGAAGGGAAATCCGAAGCTGACATCATCTCGTTGACATCTAGAAGTAGAGAGTCCCCGTCACCAGAAGAACCACGTCCTTCCACTGGACTGAATGGACATCTGATGCTGACATAATCTCGTAGACATCTAGAAGTGAAGAGTCCCAGTTGCCAGAAGAAACAAGTCCTTCCATTGGACTGAGGGTACATCTGATGCAGAAATGATCTCCTAGACATTTAGAAGGAAAGAGTTCCTGTCGCCAGAAGAACCAATACAGTTAAAGTAATTTATGTGTATCTGTTTTTGAAATTTTTTCTTTTTTACCAATAGATATTAATATAATTTGTCAGATAATGTATGCACAGTACGAGGTATGTTAAAAAAATACGCGGACAGACGTCATAAAAAAAATGTATTTTATTTAGAAGTTATAGGTGTCGATCCCCTTCAAAGTACTCGTCTCTCCAACGCACACACTTATCCCCCTTGTTAAAACAGTCCTGGTACGCTTCTTTTGTAATGTCCTTCAGCTCCTTTGTCGCATTTGTCGTAATATCGGGAATCGCCTCAAATCTTTTACCTTTCAAGGGTCTTTTGGGTTTGGGGAACAAGAAAAAATTGCAAGGATCAAGGTCAGGTGAGTAGGGGGGATGGGGAAAAACAGTGGTCAGGTGTTTGGCCAAAAACTCACGAGTTCTGAGGGTTGAATGAGCTGGAGTGCTTTCGTGATGGAAAAACCAGTCACCACCTTTTCATATTTCTGGTCTTTGGCGACGGATGACGTCCCTCAGACGTTTCAGAACTTCAATGTAGTAAGTATGGTTCACTGTGGAGGTACTCGTGGTGAACAACACCCTTAGCATCGAAGAAAACTGTCAGCATCTTCTTGGCCTTGGATCGAACTTGGCGAGCTTTTTTGGGTCGGACCTTCGTTTCAATGTCATAAACACAAAACCATTATTCATCACCTGTTATGATCATTGACAAAAAGTTTTCATCTTCTTCTGAATGATCAAGCAGTTCCTAAAAAAATGGACGCGATGGACTTTGTGTTTGTCCGTTATTAGGCGTGGCACAAACTTTGCATCAACGCGGTGCATCTTCAATTTTTTGGTCAAAAACTTGTAACAAGATACAACTGATATCCCACACTCTTCAGCCGTCGTCGTCATGACCGTCGTCATAATTGTGGTCGTCGTCATGACCGTCGTCATAATTGTGGTCGTTGTAATGATCGTCGTCATGGTTGTGGTCGTTGTCATGATCGTCGTTATGATCGTCGACATCGTCATAATCGTTGTCATGGTCGTGATCGTCGTCATGATCGTCGTTACGATCGTTGTCATGGTCATGGTCATCGTCATGATCGTCGTCATGGTCGTTGTCATGATCCTCGTCGTTGTCGTAGTCGTCATGGTCATGATCGTCATGGTTATGGTCGTCATGATCGTCATCGTTGTCGTAGTCGTCATGGTCATGATCGTCATAGTCATTATCGTCATGATTTTTATCATGATCGCCATGGTCATGATCATCGCCATGGTCGTCGTCATTGTCATCATGATCATGGTCATGATCCTCATGGTTATGGTCGTAATGATCGTCATGATCATGGTCGTTATGATTGTCATGGTCGTCATGGTTATGTGTCTAACCAAAATTTAAAAACCTATTATTTCAATAAATATTCATTTTACAAACAAAGTTATTCTGGACAATAATGTTCAGAATTATATATAAAGCCATTCCTGTTAAAAACATATGCGAAACAAAAACATTTCTTGTCAAAAATGAGCTAGTGCTGAAATGATCCGAACGCCTCCGCCTCCGCCCCAACAATCAATAGTAGTTTATAGAGGCTGTTTGTCACAGCCTAAAAATGATACATTAAAGGAATGCGGTAATTAAAATACCGAATATTAAAGAAAAACGTGTGGAGCTATACTGTTTTGAGGCTATAACTTGAAATATCATATTTTACTTGCCTGACTACAAAAAGTTTTTCTAAGAAACGAAGTAAAACATTTGGAGCAATAAATTAAATTCTAAACATCTGTTCAACTTTTTATTTTTCCTGGTTCATTATTATGCGTTGGTGAATCAAATTAACATTATGCAACAATATTTGTTTTCGTACATGAACTTGGAAGGAATGATTTAACTTCTTATGTCGACTTGGCAATCTAAAAAAATATTTGCAATAGCAATAGCAACAACAATAGCAATAACAAAACCAATAGCAATAACAATAGCAATAACAATAACAAAACAATAACAATTAGAACAACAATAACATTAGAAAAAAACTATAACTACAACAACAATAATAGCAATAACAATGATAATAACTGTGTATTTCTGTACAAATTTTTGAGTAGGCAAAAATTAAAAATCATCCCATAAGGTTGATGATGATGTTTTAGATGGACTAAGAAGATAAGGTCTTTTTGCATCAATAAAATTGTGCTGTTAAAGAACACTTAAAAAACATGTAGTATATTTGTTGTATTATACATAATGATACGAATCTATATATACGTTTTGGATTCGCTAGTTACAAAATCAATGTAAATAATATATATTATACAGGGGTTGGACAAAATAATTGGATCAACTCAACTTTTACTCCAATGTTTGAATAACCTATTATATAAAAAAATATTGATCCAAATTTTATTATGAGAATTTATATATACTGTAGATATGTTTATTTATCTGTTTGACTATAGATTTATAATCCTTTTTCAAAGTGGATTGAAATTAACGTTAAAATGTTTGATCTAATTGAGTTGAAAAAGGGCAAATTGTTGGAGCTAGTATGGCAGGAACCTCGGTCATAACGACAGCTGAACTATTTTGTTTTTCGAGAGCTACCATATCAAGGACCACGCCAGGACAGAGCATGAGAAGCACGTAAGAACCTCCAGTGACCGGAGTAATTCCGACTGGCCTTCCGAACTTACCAACAGAGACCGACATGCATTTAAATTTGTCGTGGGAATACATCGTTGCATCGAGTTGAATCAACATTTTATTAGTCCAGTTTCGACCATGAGCACAGTAAGTCCGGATCCTATGGATAAACCGCTCTCAGGAAACATCTGTTTTTCACTTTCAACGTTAAAAAGAGTTGACTTGGAGTAATGATCACAAGGGCTGGTCTACAGGCCAATGGAAGGAAGTGGTATTCTCCCACGAGTGCAGTTTTACTCTTTTCTCAATTGTAGGCCGAGTTTATGTTTAGAGGCAACACAAGGAAGCTTGCAACCCTGACTGATTTCTTACCAAATTGAATTACAGAAATGAATCAGTGATATCGTGTAATTTTTGAGTTCGATCGTTGCCCTGCACACTAGGATGAACACCAAGGATTACTTGAATCTTTTTAGAGATCATGTTCATCCAATGGTCCAGGCACTATTCCCTGATGGGGACAGCATCTTGCAAGAGAAAAGTGTTCTGATACATAACATTTATTTAGTTACGAATTGGTATGGAGAGCATGAAATTAACCTGGAACATGAAGATTGGCCAACACAATCTCCATATATCAAAATTATTGAGCACTTATGGTGCGTCATCGAACGAGAAGTTAAAAGCCGTTTCCTCCACCGTCGCATCCAAAAGAACTGGAGCAGACTTTGATGAAAGAATGGTTGAAAATTCGTTTATATGTAGCTAGGAATCTGTATGATTCCATTGCTAGACAAATTGAAGCTATACAGAAGGCTGGATAAGAATCAACAACATATTAGATAAACTTTCTTTGAATTTATCAAGTGTTCCAACTATTTTGTCCAAACCCTATATGTTTGTTGAACTGAATGGTGAGGATAACATGGTTTCTTCCGTGTCGCTGTTGCAGACCACATGTTAAGAAGAGTCTCATTCTACCCTTTGGGTTGCTAAGTTGCAGCTCAGAGGGTGTATATAACTTTAATGGTGCCTTTACGCAATTTTAAAGTGTTGTCAAAACTATTATATTGACGGTTTATTAAGCGATTCTTATGAACAATAAAGAGCACCGCTTTTACAAATAATAATTTTCTGTCATTTGCGTCTTTAATTATAATGTGTGTATTTTTAACTAGCATATCTTTAGTTAAGTTTGAACTGTGATATTCTCTAAAATGGTTGATGATTGAACAATATTGTAAATGTATAGTAAGTCGACAAGAGAGAGAGAAAGATGTTTGTGTCATACCAATATATTGTTGAGCCACATCTCTGTGTGTCATAGGGTATTTAAATTGGTAAATGGCGCTTGACTTATGTAGAGTTGAGCTTTGTGCTGATATAGATTTTCAATTAAAAATACAACATAGTAAAATAAGAAATAAAACTGGCAAATACATCATTATAAATATGTACAATTTGTGAAGCATTTAATAGTGGATTCTTGATCAACTTTTAATAATTGAATCGCCTTTTTTGAACTTAAATTGGATCACTATTTTAACATCGTATCGTGAGGGGTTAAAAACACACCAATATTTCGGTTCAGCGTTGATTTAATCAAAATCGTACCACATTAATAACGACTTGTTTTGTGTTAACATTTAAGCTTTTATAGGTAATGACAAATGAGAAAATGATAATAGAGAACGTTAAATTATAAAATATTAAATGAAACCCTATAGCCTAGATCAGGGATTCTCAACATGGGCGGCTTGCGGCTGTCTCTTTATAAGATTGGTGGATGGGACGCACTTCAGTAATACAATGCAGCATCACTCCCTTAGAACTAATCATTCATATCTATATTTGTTTCGTCATGCGTTTTGCTTTCGAAAATAAGGTTAATACGCTTCCATGATTGCAGGGCTGCCAAAACACAAGTAAAAAACAATTCAATTTATGGGAGAGTTATGACACTTATTGAGTGTAAAAAAATAAGTATGTTTATAAATCTACAAATTCAAATTATACAAACGAAACATCACTCAAAATGAATTGTATCAGCTCCCAGCTATTTTAACAAAAACATTGAGTTCACGGAAGATGTTTTGGATATATTTAGGAATTATCTTACTACATTATAAAAACACATGGAAAATCAAGATCTGCCATCTTAAAGCCAATGGATGGGTCGAAATGCCATTTAACACAGATAAAGGAAGCAAATAAAGGAATAAATTGTCCCAGTTCTATCCAAATATTTGGAACATAATTTCATCACTAATCATAGCTCTCCCTACCTCATGGATTTAGTGTTATGATTTATATTTTTAAAAAGGAAAGAAACTGCTTGAAAATATCAAACAGAGGAAATATACGTGTGTTTCTTTCCACATCGATTCTTTAGTTAACCAGCACCAACCACAAAGATTGGATTAAAAGTAAATACACTTATTTCAGTTCAGGTTTATGCTTGTGGGCGAAAAACGTCTTATCAAAAAAACAATGTGAAGGTGGGCGGTGGTGTAAAAAAGGTTGAGAAGCCCAGGCCTAGATCGATTGGGATTGGGTCTAGGCTAATAGCCTCTATGTCTTGAATATAAAATATGTTTACCTAATGGTTTTATAAAAAGTATTTATCTTGAATAATAAAATATATTTATCTAAAATATTTAAAAATATTTAATTTTATAAATCTTATAATTTTTTTAAATAAGACTGCTAGGTCTATATACAAGTCTTAAACAATAATGATAAAATGAACTAAACTGTCAAACCGTACCTATTGCAGAACTAAAGGTCATTAAAATCTGGTCAATCTGTACAATAGCTGACAATATATAAATAATATAATAGGGACTTGTTTAAAAATATTACTTTGCAAAACACGGCAATGTAGTGAAATGTTTTAATTTCTAGGAAAGTTATTAAAACAATGTATTATTACAGTAATTATACATAGCAAATCAAAAACATACAACCACCATTAAACATTCATTACAGCTTGGATTCTAAACTAGGCTGCTGCAGTTGTCATACAGCTTGTCTAAATTTATGCGGACGATCTTAAAATTTGATACGTTTTGAATCAAAATAATATTGAAGCACGTAGAAAAGTGTAATTGAATTCCGAAAAATATGATTCAATTAAAAAAGTTGGTCGAGAGCCCGCTATTAACTGTTCTTAAAGGCAACGAATGAATTGAGAAATTTCGTCCTTAGGCCATGGCTGAAGACGTCAATATTGCCAATAAACTTTGGTTTTCAATGAGCTTACACCAATTTTACAACGATTTTTCATCAGCCTGTATGTTAATTTAACTGACAATAGCACAAGTTAGGTAACCCACGTTTAAACAACATATAGCTCACCTCACTTTTACTAGTGTTGTTGATCCATTTATTTTGTCATCTAAAGAATACAATTGAGTACCTAAGAAATAGGTTTAATTTTACTCCCAGAAGGTTTATTTGGCATAGGTCGCCTGCTTATAAACAACAATAATATAGTATTTAAAGCTTTTATTGGGCGGATGTGATCGAACTTAACCAACCTCTGCCTTGATTCACATATCAATTTTAATGCTACTATACACATCAAGTGATGTATATCCTAAGGTTATGCAGCCCACATATGGTGCTTCCTTCAAGCCGGGTGAGCTTAGCACATACGATCCTGTTGGTATCCTTGCTAGTTAGTTGATAATTCAAGAAAAAGTTTCAAGTTTAAATCAAACCTTTCAAGAATTGAACTTGTTTATTGAAATCAGTAATATTAAGCTGTCAACAGAACACCTGTACAAGTATACTTGGTGGATTGTTTTTCCTGCATCGATTATTTCACCTGAACACCTGTACATAAAATGGAACCTATATAATGCTTCGTTGTTCAAGGCTAGACAGATACCAACAATCAAGCAAAGTTCAACTATCACAGCGGAGAGAAGTATTAAAGAAGTAATAACAAAATTGCCAGTAGTTGAAAAAATATTTGATTGATAATCATATATAGATAGATATATATAACTATATAAAATAAATCCGACATTCACAGAAAATACAATGGAAGGACACAAAGTTTTGATCATCCTGTTAGCCTGTTTGGCATCTTTCATAGGTGAGTGGAACAAATCGAAACTTTTTTTTATTGTTTTCCAATAATCTAAAATGTAAATTTTTTCGATAAAGCATAAATTAACTGAAGCTATAATTATTTGATTTATTTTGTGTGAGTTTGCAAAAAATACATTAAATTATATTCAATTAGAGCTTTTTTTAGAAAATTTTTAGATGGTGAGATTCTTAATTATTTTTTTTTTTTTCAGAAAACTCTCCTGTGGCAGAAAAAGACGAATTAATCAATTCTGAAGGTAGGATCATTGATAAAATTTTGGGAATGTTATTTGTCTAATATTTAAAGTTTTTTCTAATCAATGTATTGCTATTATTATTATCATTATTATTATTAATATTATTATTATTATTATTATTTTTATTATTCTTCTGATTATTATTATTATTATTATTATTATTATTATTATTATTATTATTATTATTATTATTATTATTATTA
>JARUHE010293998.1:0-12666 GCA_031471125.1 Archaeomysis grebnitzkii | reverse complement strand
TCTGTTTTTGTTTTGCTATTTGAGTTTAAAATGAGGAAAAATAACTTGTAAAATATTTTACATTAAATTTTTTTTTCTTCAAATTTTCAGAATTTAACAATAAGTATGCATGTATAAATATATTGTAATAGAATCTAAAAAAATCGATTTCTTGTTATTGTTGATTATATTTTTCAATTTAAAAATAAAATACAATTGTATATTATAAAAATAAGTAATCGCTCGACATTTAAGCCGCATAGCTGTTTTGGCATAACTAGTTATTTGAAGAGTTACAAAAAATTGTATTGAACAAAAGTTGTTTATAATGGCCATCTTACCAACATTACCAAGAATAATTTTTTTCATAAAATAAAGATTTTTTGAATTATAGCCACGCGAGTTTGCAGGTCATCTATGGCTAGTTTAAAATATCCTTTTCTTGCAGTCTTCCCTAAAAATATAATTAAAATGCTAAATGCATATTAGTGAATAATGGTGATATTTGAGTATAAGCATTCAGACTTGAGAAAATTTGGGTGGCAAAATAGTAAGATACTTGAATAGCATTCAATATGTTAAAATTGTATCAAAGGACATAAATCCAAGATCAGTTTTGTAGCAGTGTTTTACTCAAAGCTTTAATGGAGGTACTACCAACTAAAAATACTTCCTTTTCAATTGATAGATCATAAAAACACATATTCCAACTATAATTGTATAGGTTTTTGCTGAACGTGGCAAAAGCGAAGCGCTATTAAGGTGTTACTATTCCATCATTGGAATAGTAATTATATCCAAAATTTTCAAATAAACATTCAAGTTTTTTGTTTGTTGATCTACAATTTTCATTTATATCTCAAATCAGCAGTTATGAGGTGTACATTAAAATTTCACAAATTATATTTTTTGAAAAAATTTATAATTATTGCGATGTAAGGGTTTTTATAAAATGTTTGTGTGGAACATAGCCATATTTCTATATCCAAGTAAACATTCAAATTTTTTTGTTATCATGTATATATATATATCTCTAATGAACAGTCAAAAGGTGTACATTAAACATTATCATGGGACATTTTTTGAAATATCTTATAGGAGTAATTATTGAGATATAAGGGTTTTTATGAAAAGTTTGTTTGGAGATAACCATATTTTTTTATTATCAAATATTTTTTGGTTGATCTACAGCAATCTTTTATATGTTAAAAATTAAGTGTTTTTCTTACATATGAGACACTGGTGAATGCTGTCCTCTGGTAATTGATTGAGGTTTTCATTTCTAAGATGCATAATTAAGGATGGTAGACAAATATAAATACGACCAAAACCTTAGTTTTCATTTTGATTTTCTGATTTTAATAAGAAGGTGTACATGGACTAGCAACTAAGTTTAATGTTTTATATTCCTTTTCTTAGTTTACTTTTGTTCCATTTTTTTTATAAAGTTTAGTTGATGAATTAAAACAAAGTATATTAATGGTTGAATGAAGTTCTGTTTTGCATGGTATCACACTGCAATTAAAATGAATGAAATAACAACAAATTTTCCACAAAACTACAAGGTTATTTGCAACTAATTTTGTCATTTGGGAAATTCTCACCAACCAGCCTTCTATAAAACCATGAGAGAAAATGAATAATTGGTGGAAAACATTTTTGTAACATTAAAATAAACTTTCATTCATTTTTGAAACATAAATATAAAAAGTATTTTTATTATAGTAATAATTCTGAACAATTATTAAAATTTAATGTTCAGCTTGGTGATCATGTTGGGAAATTCTATGCGATTAGGTGTTTTAATGACCTTGTCCAGATTTAATCACACTTATTTATATAAATATTTTATTCACTGTGAAGTCTGAAGTTAGCATCAACAAAAAAAAAAAGATTTGTTATTTTATGTAATATCTTATTTTTTTGATTAAACCTATTCCATTACTATATAAATTATAAGATTAGATTAGATTAGACATAAAGGAACCTTTCCTCTTCATGTGGTAATCCTTAACTTAAGATTTTGTCATGTATTAATTAATTTTAATTTCTTGTATAAAATAGACTCGATAGCTTTCATTGGTCAACACTGAATATGCCTACTAGATTATATTAAGGGAAATTAAACTATGGGAAAAGAGAATCTGTCTGTATATTATAATATAAGCTTAACAAAAACGAACCAACATCTTAGCAGAATTCGTTACATAAATGAAACTTTCATTACAATGACAGTAAAAGTTTTACTTGATACTAGGTTTAATTTAAACAAGTCTTCAATGAAAACTTTTGCCTTTAATTATTTGCATTGTAAATTTAAAGACAATAGCTTTTACATTGGATAATGCTAGTTGAGTTCTATTTTATGCAATCTTATATCTTCTTAAGACATATTTGCATGTTTAGTAAAAAAATAAGTTTAAAATGGTGAAATGTTTTTATAATAAAGTAGCTAATTATTAGTTATGTGAAAAAAGAAGATTGTACCTTTATTTTAGTAGCTTGTTTCCTTTAGTATAATCAGCTATGAAGAATTTAGTTTTTTTGCTATTATGTGCAATCAATTTTGCATCTCGCATCTGATTTTAGTGTCCCGTAAAAACAGTTGATCGATAGATATGATTTGCTGATGTTCCTGTCACAGTAAAAATTTCCCTGAACTGGCTCCACATAATTCTCTCTGAAAAATATGTATACATCTATATTGCCATTTGACCTGAGATTCAATTGTTTTTATAAAATTAGATTCACCATAGTACAAGTGAGGTGATGTATGTTATTTGAATGTAGGTTACCTCACTTGGGCTATTGTTGATCCATATGATTGAGGTCACCCTGAGCCACAATATGGTTGTAGTAACTGTTCTTTATAATTTGGACTCTAAAGCCCCTTTGTGACCTCACAATATTTAAATCCTGTGTACGACATGTACACTGAAAATCCTTGACTAACTTTTTATGTCTAAATTGACATTAAATTCACTAACCTGGAATCTTATCCACTGTCATGGGGATTACACAGTGGTTAAGGATCCAGATTAGTCAACTTTGCATGTCTTGAACATGAAAAGTGAGTCAAGTGTTTGCAGGATAACTTTATGTTAACAACATTAGCACATTAATGTCATTGTTTATAAAGTTAAATCAATGTTTATTAAACATAAATTGTTTGGTATGTCCTTCTAATTAATGATGTCAAGAGTAATTTACTGTTTGTAAATTTTTTCCAAAAGAAACATTTGATCAAATGATGGCTAGTCTTAATCATGGAGCACTTTGAGTATTGTTTTTAAAAAAACATTCAAATTACATTGATATCAGTGGAAATAAAAAGTATATGAATACTGAAATTAGATTAGGTTCTATATAATGAATAAAACCTAGTTTAATTTGTACTCAAAGCATACTGTAGTTAGATTAGGTTCTGTATAATAATCAAACAAGGCTTAATTAATACTCCACACATAATTTCAATAAAATAATATTTAAGTATTGGACATATTGAAAAGACAAAAACAACCAATCAATATCTTGTATGTTACAAAATAGTAATCCAGACTGTTCTAATGTAGATGGTTATAATGTATTAAAGCAATTCTTCTTTGTTATAATACAAATGATGTCCGGGGGATATAACATAGTAGATGTACTATCACTAAACAAAGCTAGATTTTTTATTTCATAATTTTCAGTTTTTGTTCATACATTTTTTGTAAAATATGCCCAAAAGTTGTGATTTTTTCAACTTTTCT
This sequence comes from Archaeomysis grebnitzkii, assembly GCA_031471125.1. NCBI lineage: Eukaryota > Metazoa > Arthropoda > Malacostraca > Mysida > Mysidae > Archaeomysis > Archaeomysis grebnitzkii. Next base: position 8,935 of record JARUHE010293998.1, on the reverse strand, counting down.
ATTTGAAATAATCAGTTTTTTAAACTTGATTGAAATGTTTGAGCAAAAACAGATTTTAATCTGGATTTAGTATAGAAAATAAAAGTTGTGGTATTCAAACAAATTAAGAAAAACCCAAATATGGTACTGGAATAATTTTCTACAAAATTATGCCTAATTTTTTGTAGATGGGGAAACCCACTATATAGTTGACCTATCCAATTTCAAGTCTCGTGGAAATGAAGCCAAGCTCAATGGTTTCCAACATGAGTTTGATTTTTATAATGGCTAGTTTATTTCATTCAAGTTTCAAGTCTGGAATCCGTTTTGTTTGTCAATCTCCTCATTTTAATTGGGAAAAATTATATTATATTTTGGTAGTTATTTTTTCAATGTTTCTATTCTATTGAATATTTGCTTTAAAGTTTAATTGTTTTGTGAATTTATCTATTTAGGCATATTTACTAAAAATTCTAAAACAAGCTTATTTTTAAAAAAATAAATTGAAATGTTTTTCAGTATTAAAACATTAGAACTCGCTTTCCTTTTCATAAGTTCTGCATTTGATATGAATTTACTTGTTTTGAAACTGTTTTCACAAAAAAATATAATTTGGGTGAACTTAAACTACTATTTCGTATTTATTTTACTAAATGTTTTCATGGCTAAAATATAGTTCAATTACTACAATTTCAGTTTAACTGAAATTATTTTTTTATAAAATGTATAATGAATTGAGAATCTTTTAGTTATCTCGTTTCCTAAAATTTTATATAAAAAGATAACATATTTCAAAATAAAAAATATGGTTTTATCTAAAGTTAAAATGTGTTTTTAACCTGAATGATATTGAAAATGTTTGTACAGCCAGTTGTGAAGTAAATTTGAAAAAGTCGTTTAAGCTTTATAACAACCTTCCATTTCTATCTGAATTCTTCGAATATTTTTTTACTTGAACAATGTCAAAATTGTTTATTAATTCAAATATATTTTTTAAGTAATTAACATTTTGATTTTGATGAATTGTAATTTACTTATTCCTACACAAAGTTTATTTTCAATCAATATCCGATCTATAATTGATTTCAAAAATCCGGTATGATTGTGTGAACAAGTCTTCAGAGTTCAGATATATAAAATATAAATTATCAAACAATCTGCCTGACGACTTATTTGGAAATTCCCAGACTGATGTAGTTTGAACTTTGAGCATAAATGCGAATTTTAAAATCTTATTGTGACGAGTTTCATGTTTTATTTAAAATGGATTTACATTTGTAAAAACTATGCATAATAATGTAAATATTCATTGCAAAATAGTTATTATGTTGAGTCTTAGAAGTAATTATTCAGCTGAAAGAAATGTGTCAAGTAGTTAAACTGCTTCAAGGTTATCTGGTACAGAACATTTTGGTCAACTCTTCCGTAAAACGCCATTCTTATTTTTCGTCATGTTTGAGTAAAATGGCCGATTGAACGTAGTGAACATTCTCGATGGATTTTTATTCTCAGCATTGGTGAGAGGCAAAAACTTCGTACCTGAAAATCTCACGCTCATAACCGTTACGTTTTTGTTATTGCCTCAACTTTATGTTGTGTTGCATTTGCATCACAGTTCAGGTTAGGCGTCAAAATATTATAGATTTAGTTTGCAAACTTGAATGTTACACGAAATTCTTTAAATCCTAAATGTAACCGTTCAGTCTGCAATCGACAAAGAAATTAAAAGGTGTAGCATTGCACCAACCACTAAATAACAAGGATGTGGATTTTTGATCGAAATGTTCAACAATTCGTACAGCAGACAATTTCTATGGGTTGCTGTTTAGCCCTAAATAATATGATCTGCGAAAAGAACGATGCGTATTCCTTTTCATATAATATTTCGTCTTTATTATATACATTCATATTTATGCGTGTGGAGTACAAAAAGAGCAAAAGATTTTGTTATTCACTCTGTATTTTCTTTAATGATTTTCTTATAAAAATATTTTAGCCAAAGTTTCGAGCTGGACAGACAATTTTATAAGCTAATTTTGTTTTCCGGTATATGTAGATATGTTATATATCCTTTTATTATTTTTTAAACATATATTTACATAAATTAAACTGCTTTATATCGAGGTTTGTCGAGTATCAGTCTTTTGTGATTTAGGTATACGTTTTTTCATGTAAAGAACGTAGCATTTAAATTTAATAAAAATTATCCTTTTTGTTTATTGTTTGAAAATTTTAGTTTGTCTTGAAATTAAGAATTAGTTGAAAGAAAACATGCAAAGAATGAACAGATTTAATTGCTACCAGTTGAACAAAAGGTATATTCGTGATCTTTTGAATATAGCTTTGCAACTAACCGAGAATAACCGCCGATGTTTGTTTTCAGGGGCCTCCATGTCTCTGTGAGGGATGGTTTCGTTGAAGCTACCTACAGAATCACCCAACTTCTTCCTCACCAAGCCTTCTTGGACCTCACCAACGATGCTGCAAATGTAAGGCGTTTGATTATATTCAGTCGCAGTCGCAGTCATGAAATATTGTGACATATGATCAATGATCTGTTCAATCTGTTCCTTCCAATTTGTTTGTTCAACATGTCCAATCTTCTTCAGACTCCACTACACATCGCGGTGATCATCGGCAGCCACAACGTCGCGAGGCACCTGCTGGTTTGCGGCGCTTCCCCCGTTTCGAGGAATAACGATGGGGACACACCCCTGCACATCGCCTGTCGGAAAGGTGACGTAGAGGCAGTCACCAAACTGACCAGCCCTGTCAGTGTGCCAGAAATGGTCAACGCCAGACTCTGCTACCAACCTGCCTATCAACACGAACTATTGGCAGCCGATCTCAATAACTATGAAGGTTGGTTCAATCAGCATTTGTGTGGTACTCTAATTAAGTAGTCATTGATTAACTAGTCATTAATTAAGTAGTCATTGATTAACTAGTCATTAATTAAGTAGTCATTGATTAACTAGTCATTGATTAATTAGTTAATTAATTAAGTATTCATTAATTGCCAGTTTACTGTATCCTTACAATGTCCATGAATTTCCTATGAAACGGATTATTCATGAAATATTTCATACTTTCAATTGAAAAATGATTTCGTTGTGAGACAATATTAAACATTTCATAAAACGTTATTTTTAGATTTTTAAAATTTGTATTTGTAAGTGCACACAAAAAAATTATAACACTGTTTTAATACTTTCCCAACGACCATTTATATGTAAAAATACTAAGCCAACAAATAAAAGTCCCTTTCAACTAAAAAAAAGGGGAATATATGATTTGTTGCCTATTATGAAACATTGAAACAAATCAATGAGGAATGCATAGGTTGTCATATTTTCATTGAAACAAATCAATGAGGAATGCATAGGTTGTCATATTTTCAAGGCCGATTAAATAATTTCAAATGTTTCTTAGTTAATAAGGACTCCTAATTCATGAAAAATAAACATAAAGTGAAAAAAAAGTTTAAATTTATTTTTATTGGTTATTATAAATTTATAAACCATTAAATCGTAAATGAATAAATGTACACGTATTTCTAAAGATTAAACTGCAATTTAGATTGCACTATAAATGACTCTTTATTTTTAAACCGATATGATGGTACTTGGATAAAGTGGTTTTGTTTGTTACCGAGATAGAATTGCAACTTAACCAACGTTTTTTTGGCATTATGTTTTATGTTGCATAATCTCGACCGATAGAATATTTAAAAAATGCATTTTCCATCAGTTTACAAAGCTGATTAACGACAATATAGTTAGTATAACCATGTCACTTTGTCTTCATTCACAAACACTTTCAGGTGTTTATAAATGCAACATATGAAGTGTGACAGACCAACAAATATTGATTCACTTTTTAGTGTTCAATTTTTTTATACTTTGACGTGTCAAAATTGTGTTCAATTTCAATTGGGTTACATTTTGATTGTATTTCGGCATTCAATATTTTCTTGTAATTATTGTTCAATTGTAACATAATATGTTCGTTTTTTGTCGCAATTTTAAAATATATATGAATATATGTTCTTTTTTTGTTTGTAGCCTAATTAAAAATGGTTATGTAAATAATATTCGAAGACATCTGTTGGTTGTTTTCGTTATAATTTAATTTGAAGTTGAATCGTTGTTTTTGTAGGAGTTGAATAGTGAAACACTTTCGTCCTTGTTAGAAACAATCATTGCATTGATTATACTATACAAAATTTCTGCACATCAAATCATTTATAAGGCACAATCTAGGTTTCTTATTTGATTGCAACTACTGTACCTACACATAGTGTTTGAATGAATATATTAAATGATTCTACAATAGCACAAGTGAGGTAACCCACATTAAAATAACAGAGCTTACCTCACTTGTGCTACTGTCGGTCCAATTATAATTGTCATGACATGAAAAATTAAAAATTATTTGTTTTGGTTGGCAGTTATACAAGTTAGGCGCAAGTTCTCACTTTCCAATGTAGAGAAAAGTGCCTAAATATTGTAATTATTTTGAATGGTTTGGCCGACATTCTTTTCCATTGGAATGAAAGAAACTATTAGTTGTTTATTTGAACAATTGTGTTTGTTTAACCTCAATATGTGGAGAACAAAGTTTTCAAGACGGTTTGCATTTTTATCATGACTTGATTTGGCTTCAAGGTTCTAGACGTGAGTTTGTTGCTGATAACTTGTTTTATATAAGTTTATGTACGTACATGTACAGTCACTCGTATTATGTGCGTACACGTACAGTTGGTGCTTCGATATATAAACAGGGAATCCCCATGCGGAGAATTTTAGTAATATTCAAATGATTGGCACAAACACAATTTTATTTGGCACATTTAAAGTTGTCGTTGTTAGTGTTACTATTAGCTCAAGATTTTTCATTTCATTTATTTTCTAACCTATTTTGAATACTCGCAAGATAATGTTTGTCAATTGAAGGAATTTGGTGTCGAAATAGTTTGACAATGAAACCTTTTTTATTGGTAGTGGTCGGTTGCGCTGCCAAATATCCTCGACCCCAACCGAAGGGGGTTCAGTCACAGCGCCTTAAATGGCAACAATCACAAAGAGTTGTTTTCTTTTCAACGAGATTAATCAAATGTTCACCTGGTTATAAATACCTCTATACGGTGACGTCACGCCTTTATTTTTAGACAAAGTATTTCTAATCTCGGGCTTTCAACTTTTTCACTTCTATTTTTATCATTTCAAATAAATCTTTTTCGATTTTATGGGAACTGAATACTTTTTCTTTTTTTCAATAAAAAGTTTTGAATCTTTTTTTAATTACTTGTTAAGGAAATGCAAACATTGCTATCAATTTCCTTCAAAAATAAATATCTCCATTTTTTTTCAAGATGTCACATTTTACTTTTCAGTATTGTTTCGTTTTAAATATTGAAAAATCCGATTTGTGATGACGAAAATATTTGTAAACAACGAATGTTTAAACTTGAGAGATAAAACAAGAATGAATATTAAGAAATGCAGTTGTAGTGAAAGTTCGAACTGTGACTTTGAATAATGTGGACGATTCAGAAGTCATCGTTTCGTTGACGTGGGAACACTCGAACGACTCGACTCGTTCTTCACCACAAATACCAGAACCCGATTTCCCCATTCGGAGCATTTACGCAGAATGGCAAGAATTCGCGGTGGGAAATTCCAGAAAGCGGCGCGTTCGCGTTTACCGTTGCCGCGAAATCGAGGCATCGATGCGCTGCCAATGGTGCCAGCTGATGCCAAGTGACCGTTGGCACTCTGGTGGAAACGTCATTCGGGCAATCGCCTTGCCTTATATGAGCTGCGCGAAGAGTCAAACTCGGTGGCCGACTCGTTTGTTAGCTTGATGCCGTCTTTGCTATTTTGCAGAGTAGTTAGTTTGAAGTCTACCCAAATATTTGGTCAATTATTTTTTCAACATTTCTTTTCATAAATTGAAATCTCACTGGTATTAAAAATATATTTAATATTAGGAAGATCTTATCGACGATTATATCAAATGTACATGAATTAATACTTTAATATTTTGTTTTCATTAATTATTATATCAGAGTTTCAACGTTTTTGTTTAACGCGTTTATTTTATAATAAACCCTGTTGATGAATTATTTCTTAATATTTAAATGTTTCTACAATGAATGTAAATGTTCAATTAATTTACATTGCGGTCGTACCATTTTCTATCTAATTTTTAACTACCAAAAATATTTTCAAAGGACAGATTTTTAATCCCTAAAAATATTTTCAAAGGACAAAGGTATTTGTTCTGAGAAAATTAGATTGATTACATGTTGCATAGAGTTGAGGAATAAAATGATGGATCGTTTCAAGAATTCTACTTCATCAGTTCAGCTTAAGATTACATCATTTTAAAAGTATTTCTTTCAGGAAGTTTCCATCATGATGGTCTGCTTAGAATTATTTGAAACGTTTTCCATAATTATTTTCCTCATGCAATGCTTTGATGTTTGTTTGTTTTTTAACTGTTGATGTATTCTTAATCTTTCTCGCCTCGTGTTAGAAAATGAAATGCAAGGAAGTCAAAATATTTTTTTTTGCATTTGTGACATCTTTTTGTTGCTTAACTCTTGTACGTAAAAACATGAACCAAAGAAAAGGTGAAAATCTATCGAACAATTCCGAGAAAAATTTAACAAACATAAGATTCATTTTTTTCTTTGAGTTCCATGATAATTTTTAAACACGCGATGATGTTTAATATGGAAGACAAAGCAATTCATTATTCACCTTTGTTTATTTCCATCTATTTTAACTGTGATTACACTTTTGTGTGAAGACGAACTATGGAAGTTTAATTATTGGAAATGAAATACGTGATGATACACAGTTAGGCTTAACTCGGCTTAATTGGGTTAGTTCAATGTTGCCTAGCATTGCTTATGAATCCTTCGCATCGAATGTTTGTCAATATTTGACTTGAAATAGATCGTGATGTAATAAAAATGTTGATTATATGTGTACGTTACGTTCTAAAAGACGGAATTCCCCCAGACTTGATCCTCTACCGTACTTTTCAGCTTATGTTACCGTACTTCTCACATTTATCACGTATTCATAAAAATGTAGAATCTGAGTTTATAAGTCATTAAAATTGTTTTATATGAATGCCATTTGGCAAGAGGTTTCAGCAAAACATATTTGCGCATACATTCCTTTCATTTCAATATAATTTATAAAATCTCTTAAGCAAAAATATCAATTTTAAAAACAACAAAACATTTTAAACTGTTTCATTGCTAAATAAATAATTTTTGTCAAAAATATCAATTTTAAAAAGAACAAAACACTTTCAATTGTTCTTTTGCTAGAGGAAAAGTTATTGTTGTACCAGATGCAAGTCCATAATGATAATGTTGAGTTTTTGAGTACTTTGAAATGAATGAATTTCTTTATCTTATCGTATGCATAGAAATGCATTGGGCGAGATGTATCATTGTTCGATGTTTGCATAGCAACAAGAAGTTGAAAGTGTTAGTGTGTAATTAGAAACTTTGCTGCTGCAATGTGTTTCACTGTTGTGTAAATATCTGCGAAATCGCATTGTATGAATGACGTCATCACTTGATTGGAAAAACGGTCTGGTCTGTCATCACTCGCTTCTTTTAGGCTGGCCTTCATTTGTTTTAGTATTATTATTATTATAGTATCACTGGCCATTCATTATTATTATTATAATAGTATCACTGGCCAATTAATTATTAGTATTATAATAGTATCACTGGCTATTTAGTTGTTATTATTATAATAGTATCACTGGCCAATTAATTATTATTATAATGGTATCACTGGCCAATTCATTATTATAATAATATCACTGGACAATTCATTATTATTATTATAATAGTATCACTGGCCAATTAATTATTATTATTATAATGGTATCACTGGCCAATTCATCATTATTATTATTATTATAATATCACTGGCCAATTTATTATTATTATTATAATAGTATCACTGGCCAATTAATTATTATTATTATAATAGTATCACTGACCAATTAATTATTATTATTATTATAATAGTATCACTGGCCAATTAATTATTAGTATTATAATAGTATCAATGGCTATTTAGTTGTTATTATTATATTAGTATCATTGGCCAATTAATTGTTATTATTATAATAGTATCACTGGCCAATTAATTATTATTATTATAGTATCACTGGCCAATTAATTATTAATATTATAATAGTATCACTGGCCAATTAATTGTTAGTATTGTTAATATTAATATATCGCTGATCAATTAGGGTTTTAATAAATGTAAGTTGATCAATTATGAATATTTTAATGATGTACAAATTGGGTATGCTTCTCATTTACAATATGTGGCATGTGAAAAACAAAAAAGTTTATTTTGTAAAGAAATTAAACTAATTATTGTAATAATTTAAATATGTTACGCCCAGTCTCGGTCTAGTTATGTAGACAATATCTGTCTGGAATGTGAACGATGGTTAATAAACCATTGCAATGGTACAATTTTTTACTTCATAAATGCCATCGCACAGATACTGATTTATTTTCTCAATATTTGTATATTTGTTTTAATTTCATGAAACCGTTGTGCTGGTGTTTTGGTTTTATGATTTTGTTGAAATAGAAAATAGAAATTTATTTTAATTAATTTAAATAATTGTCTTTTAAGGTGAAACCTGCATTCACATTGCCGCTCAAGGAGCCCACAAGGAAATCTTGCAAAGACTGACGTTCCTGGGAGCCGACATCAATGCGAGAGTGAGTGTTCAAAATCCACCAAATAAAATGAAGTTATCGAAAAAAAAATTCTATAATTATTTTCTTTAATTCTTTTTATTTATCAAATAACTTGAACAATGACTTTGCGGGCATTAATGTGAAGGAAATTTTTAAACTGCTGCCCTCAGCCGTCCAGGGTTCGCTCTTCAAACC
>JARUHE010293997.1:0-21546 GCA_031471125.1 Archaeomysis grebnitzkii | reverse complement strand
AGTCTCTAAGGTGAATTTTTGATTAAATGATGTTTTCTAACTTTGTAACACCATTTTTGATTTGACATTTTTGGAGACATTTTTTTTAAAGTTACTGAATGAATCATAGCGAGACATTGGAACCGTCTGGTTCATGGATTACTAGTATTATATTAATATTTCATTTCATTTTATTGCTTTGTATCTATATTTTGTCATTACATTAACTTGGAAATCAAAAAAAATATATTTCTTCTGATTTTGGTTTGATTTATGCACCAATAAATTGGAAATGAAGTGTGCATAACTATTTTCTAATATGAATTTTTGATTAAATGATGATCTATCACTTTGTAACACCCCGTTTGATTGACATTTCTCATATAGAAACATAATTTTTCTTTATATTTTGGATTGATTCATGCACTAATAGACTGAAAATTAAATGTACATAAATAGTCTCTGAAGTGAACTTTTGATTGAAGGATGTTCTCCCACTTTGTAACAACCTTTTAATTGATATTTCTTGTACCTTATAGAAACATAGAAATAATTTTGATGAAAGTATTTTTTCTTCATAGTTTTATTTGATTTGTGCACTAATTGATTGAAAATTAAATATATATAAATAGTCTCTAAGGAAAATTTTTGATTAAAGGTTATTCTCCCATTTTGTAACAACCTTTTTAATTAAAGTTTCTGGTATAGGAACATATAAATGTTTTTTATTATTATTTTGCTTAGATTCATGCACCAATAAATTGTAAATTAAGTGTACATAAACTGTCTCTAAGGTGAATTTTTGATTAAAGGTTGTTCTCCCACTTTGCAACAACCTTTTTGGTTGACACTTATGGTATAGAAAAATACAAATATTTTTGATAATCATTTTTTTCGCCATATTTTGGTTTGATTCCTGCACCAATAGATTGGAAATGAATTGTACATACATAGTCTCTAAGATAAATCTTTGATTAAATGATGATTTCTCACCTTGTAACAACTTTTTGAATAACATTTCTGATATGGGGACATAAAAAATCTTTTTTTGATAAAGTTACTGAATGGTGAGATATTTAAACCATTCGGTTCATGGATTACTAGATATAAAGGTATATTGCTAATATGTAAGATAATATATGACATTTACTATCGAAGTATGAATTCCATGCTTGGTAAGAGAAGTAGACTACTTGAAGCAGTTCACGAAATAGCCTAAAAAATGGTAGAAGGTTAAGTAACATGACTTATCATGAAAGGTGGGGAAACTGAAGCTCGGCTTACTAGAAAGAAGGATAAGAGGTAACCATACCAAAATGTTTCAAGTAATAAAGGGATTGCATAAGATGAAGCTCGAAAATATCTCTATTGTAACCAATAGAAGTTTACAAGAGATCATAGGTATACAAGTTTTAAGTTACAAGAAAAAATAACATAAGGGCCAGTTTTTTCTTTCATAAATTTGTAAACAATTGTAATTCATACTATGAAAATATATCACATTTACATTTACAACTTAATGGGTTAGTCGTTAGGTTTCCCTAGTCATGTACCCATATCCAGTCCTATTCCATACATTATCCAATCTTTTTTTTTAAAGTTTCTACACTTCCTGCCTCTACTATATTTTCATCAAGTGAATGCTAACCAGAAACTTGAAACCTACTATTTCAATAAACATTTATTTTAAAATAAAAACTCCAGTGTTCATAATTCTCCGTACAGCTGATTATGTTCAATAAAAAATATAAAAGATGAAAATTTGTTTTTTTCTCAAAAATACACTAGCTCCTCTCTTCTAGTTTTAAAATTATTTTTAATAAATAATTTTACAAAAAAAAGTATATTAAAAAAGATTTGTCTTCACCTTAACAATCCATATTACTTTATAGAAGCTAGACTTTATCACATATCAAAATCACTTCAGCATGAATAAGATTTTACTGTATATTTTTTAAATGTTTCTCTAGACCTTCCTTATACTAAATACTACTTTGTTTCAGTGTGGATTTTTTAATTATGTGCTTCATCATCTCCAATTATAAGTTTTTATGTTTAAATATTGTAAATTTTTATATTTTTCATTTGTGCTTCACTATTTTTTCATGCCTTTACACTCTTAATAGAATATCAAGTTATCAATGCAACAGATATAATCTGAGCAATCAATTTTTTAATAAGGTTCAAGAATAAGAAAACTAAAAACAAAATTAAAATCGAGTAGCACTTTGTAAAGTTGAATTAAAAATATTGCCCTTGGATTCGGCACGGAAGCCAAAGTGCCAAGACATCGGGATGATGAAGCCAAAGCTTCATTTATATCACACCAAACTGCTCACTGTGCCAACACGACACACCACTACACATGCCCACATGTGTGGAGGGCCCTCTGGACAGACCTGGTGGGTGTGGTGAAACTGCTTGTCTGATGGTCAAATTTGCTGGAGTAGGGACTAGATCCTTCGGCATGAGGGCCCCGTTCTCTGTGTTGAGAACAGGGTGGGGTCGACAACAACAAAAGAATAAATTTTCTATTATACCCTTTGCCAAATAAACTATGAAATCCTATTGGTTATTTTAACAGTATAACATATATTTAATTCTGAAATGATCAAATGATAGCTGATAAATTTCTTAGTCTTGTCACTCATATTTCAAATGATTTAACTTAGTAAAGGTTAAGTTATTAGTAAGAATAGGAAAAAAATACGATATTTTTTTCTTTTAATGTTTTCAAAATCCTTCTGGTGGGAAATGCTTCAATTGGCTTATCTGAAGGCCCATTCAGTCAAAGATCAACCAAATAATAAAATATCAGTCAGTTAGGATAGTTAGAACAGAGAAGCATGTTGTGTTTTATTTTTGTCCTATATTTTTTAAGCTGTGACAATCGGCTTCTATAAACTGCTGTTCATTGCTGGGGAGGAGCAGAGACTGAAGATGTTTTCAGCACTTAGCACATTTTTGACAAAAAATATTTTATTCTTTATTATTTTTACAGATTGTTTTAATGAACAGGAATGATTTTATATATAACTGTCTTACTGTGTCCCTAATTGGAAACCACTGTCTATAAACAAACAAGGAAATAGATCTGTGGCTGCCGATCTCGCTTATAGGATTTAAGTTAAATGCACCTTTCTTATTCATGATTTTATTCTTCTGGACAATACCGTGATTGACAATGGTTGATTAGATCTTATTAAATAATAAGATAGTTAAAGCTTATTTTTGGTTCAGCAGGTGTAAGTAACAAGGACGTCCTTCAGATATTGTTTCTCTATTAAAATTCATTTCTAATATTTACCCCTTATGTACTTTACAACATGTAGCACATTTACAATTGTGTATTTGCCAGTTTTGTTTCACATTTTACAATTTTGTCTTCTTTAAATAGAAAAACTAACATTTATAGTAAATTAATGCAGGATAGTTATTCCTGCACTAACACTCTCCTAAAATGACAATTTCCCAAGTTGCCTAAACAAACAAAAAATTCGTAAAACATACTTCAAACAAAAAATAAAATTAGAAATGAATTTTAATAGAGAAACGATGTTCTCAGGCAAGATGTCTGAAGGACAGGGTGCCCCATAAGTCACTGAAAAAAGACACTGACACTTTTAAATCTTTATTATAGCTCCTAATTTTATCAGTAGGTAAACTGAACCTTCCAAGATTTTTGGCAATAGATACGGTTACAATTGTTCACTTGCACTTAAACTACTTAAGGAGGTAAAAGTGACCTAATTTTTAAAAATTTAATGTTTTTAAGTGTACCATTTTTGGTTTCACACTGAATAGCCCAATGCAATAAACCTTCCATAACATTAGAAAACATTTCCGGGCTTATGACCCTTATTTGATCCTCGATATTACATTGAGGTTTATTCATAAACACCTTCTCTTTAATATAGCCCACAGGATGAAATCGGGACTCAAAGTACCACTATACAATAAGGGTTCATTCCTAAGTGCTAATATTTCCTCGGGTTAATGCTCTGAAAAATAAAATAAAAATGCTTAGAAAGAAAAGAGATGAATTTTTGACACTTAACCATGACCTTTGGGCCACTTTGTATTGATAAAATGTGAATAATTTTATTGAAATTTTGAGGGAAAAATATGATTAGGTGCAAGTATGCTAAGAACTATCAACATATTTTGATGTCCAAAATTTAATTTTCCAAAATATATTCACAATGGTCTGAAAATCTTGAGATTTAATTTTTTCAACTTGAACTGGTAAGACCATAAGGTTACTCAAACAAGTCCGACTCATTTTACTATTTAAAGAGTTTCACATGGGTAAGGTTCGCACCAGCTGGTATGCTTGTGCAACATTTGGATAAAGCTCCCATTTTTCTTGATCACCATTTGCATTTAGATTTCATGAATACCTCAAGTTTACTTTAATTCATCAGATAGAAATGTATTGCAAAATAATCTATATTTAAAACCATTTTCTGCATCCAGATCATTTGGATAAAATGACCTCAGCTTTTCAATTTAGTCAGTTTTTGTGATTGATCGATCAAGCGCGCAGTCCAATATTGGAACCTGTTTTTTCGGGCAGTTATCAAAAGATTGACAGCTGGAAAGAAAAATTTGATTTTGATCATTGACTTACCATGCATTAATGTTTCATTCTGTATTTTCTCATCTAAATTCCTTCAAGTTTTCCTGGGATATTTTTCAATGAGTTCAAAATCAACTGAATTTGCCATGGTGGTTGCAAGGTTCCAGTACTCTTCAAAATGTTCATCAGGTTCCTTTTTGCTCATTTCAGAAATCAATGCTTGTACTTGAGATAATGCTACAGCAATGCTAACAACTTTACTTTGTAGATTCTTTGATACAATATGTGACTGCTTCAAAGGATCAGTAGGCATTACTCTCAAGGTAAATAATTTCATAATCAATTGCCTTTAGGAGAGCGAATGCAAAGTTTTGCTGCCTATGCAAGCATAGTTTGAACCTTCCTTTCTTTCCATCTCTAAAGTGATTTTTCTTATTTAGGAGAAACATACTTACGTAAGTGTAGTGTTAGACAACTGACTATATTTTGTAGACCACCTATTTGTTTGTGGTTATGTGCAACGCTTGTTGTGTGGGGTAAGACAACTCTGCATTTTGTTTTCTTTCCAAATTTTGTAAATCTTGTTAAATACTTCTTTTTATTTACTACTGGGAATAATATAACATTGATATGAACAACAAAATCAAACAATGTCTTAGAGTTGCCGAAAACTTGATTAAGATGTCTAATTTCACAATTTCTGCAGTAAGACTTGTGAATCATAGAATACAATGTAAAGTATGTTTGAAATGTCTGAAATATACATGATCTAATGCTTTGTACCTACAGAAAGTTTATTTTTCTTTTACTTATGACCTCGAGGTGATTATGGTTTACATACTGCATAAATCTTTGAAAAAAGTAACTCTTATTTTGGTTTAGATTGAATAACACATTGGAAGATTTTTAACATTTTACAAGTATATTACCATTTAAAGATTTGAAAGAAAAGAGGACAGTTAGTTACTGCCTAGTTCAGATTGATTAATAAATTCTAGCAACATGTAACAAGAAACTACGAATAACTTATAGAAATTGAAATAATTCTCAGTCCTGCTATAGCAATTTTATTTGTCATTTTAAAAATCATATTTTTTGTTCAAGATAAACGGTGTTCAATTTCACAATTATGAGAACAAAAATAATATACCTTTCCATTCCAATACATGTAGATGAATAAAATAATTCTGAACATCAAAGCAACAGAAGATCTGGGCAACTCATATTGTGCCGCAATATTTATCTAGGCATTAGCTGGCCCTTGTTGAGTGTAAAAGTAAAAATTTTATCATTTTTGCTTCTTTATTGAGGTATGTTTATTTTATTTATTTATAGTTTATTACACTCATCTGGATTAGACCTTAGTAGCTTATATTGTCGCTTGTTTATATACAATTATTCCTGATATGTGTTAACCCCTTTCCCGGCAGGTTTTCTAGCGATTTGTTTATTTGCTTAAACTATAGTATAATAAATTTGGAAAATGCAATTTGGGTTAAAACGAGTTAAGTCATCTATGCCTGTTAAGGGATAAAATAATGTATAAAAGTCCATAAACAAAGTTTTCATTTTTTAATATAATTATTTCTCCTATTTGAAAGTAATGTTTTTGTTTTTCTTAAGAACAACATTTCCTTATTAAGAAAGGTGGATGATTTGTAGACGCTACTTAAATTTTGCCATTTTTATCGAGCGAATGAAAGGAAGTTAAGGCAAAGGTGTTACTTTTCCGTCGTCGTCAGCCAGACATTCAATAAAGGTACAAGTTTTTATTTTCTTGATAACTTGTTTATTTTTTAATATTTTTGCATCAAATTTTCAGAACTGAATAATCAATATGCTTACAATAGAATGCAGTAGGATTATTTTTAGATAATATCAGATTTTTTGTTATTCTAGGTTAAAATGAGGAGAAATAGCTTGTAATATATTTCACATTCAACAAAGGTTAAAGTTTTTATTTTCTTAATAACTTGTATGTTTTTTAATATTTTTGGATCAATTTTTCAAAACTGAACAATAATAAGTTTACAATAGACTGTAATAGAATTCTTGTTAGATTATTTCAGATTTTTTTGTTATTTAAGGTTACATTGAGGATAAAATAACTTGAAAAATGTTTCATATTTAATAAAAAGTTTAAGTATTTATTTTTTAGTAGTTTTGCTTCAAATTTTAAAAATTTATTAATAATTATGTGTGTATAAATACAATGTAATGGAATTAAAAAAAATTCACAATTAGAAAAAGAAGCTGCATGACGGTTTAGACATAACTAATTTCAAAATAATAATAAAATAATTTTACAGAAAAGTTTGCTCAATTGTAAATAAAGAACATAATTGGGTTCACTAAAGATTTTTCCATTCAGATTTATGGTTAAAAGAGATTTTTATTTGAAAGCTTAGAGAAAAGTTTATTTGAAACAAGTGAAAGCTTAGAGAAAAGTTTATTTAAAACAAGCGAAAGAATTTGAAATTCTAAGGTAGATTATCTGAAGGAATATTTTGCAAATAAATGTAGATATTTTTAAATAATAAACATTTTTAGAGGTTTCAGACTTAGCCAATTTATCATCAAATTCATGCTTATCCAAGATTTTTGTTTGAAGGTTTATAGCGAATTTTATTGAAAAATATAAGAAAAATGTTAATATTCAACAGTTACACAAATTTAGAAACTTTTTTAATACACAAACAGCTTTTAATGCATACCATTTTTCTCGTGCTTGTTTTTTAAGCTGCTTGCTTGTTAGCAGTTTGTTTATATACCTATTAGTTAAATGAATTGACAAGATAATTTTTTATTGCAGATGGTAGAAAAATGGAACTTGGTGCTAATTGGATACATGGTGTCTTAGGCAATCCTATTTATGAATTAGCTTCATCACATGGACTTGTAAACATAATCCAAGAAACGAAACCACATACAGTAGTTGCAGCCTCTCCAGATGGACACAGGGTGCCATTTCACATCTTAGAGGTGAAATTAATATTATTAATGTTTCAAAAACTAGTTGTTTATTTTGAAGTTGAAGATTATTTTTTTCAATCTAGTGTAGCAAAGATATACATACATTACTTTTCAGTCTGCTTCTGCATCATTTACTTTTGGATGAAATTCATAACTTTGTTCTTTTAAACACAGGCATAAGTGTTGTTAGGGATTTGTCAACTTGTGTTTTTATACATCTATACACTGTTACTGAATAATCCCTAGACATTTGAACCATTTGGTTTATGGATTAATAGTTTTATACAAAAGGTTCTCTTTATCCAAAAAGTTTCTTACATCAAAAATTGTTTTTTAAATGTAATTCACAGATTGGTGCAACCACTTGTGGAAACTTCTACTCAGGCACAACTTTAATTTGTTTTTCTTTAATTATATAGAATTATTTGTCACCTAATATTTCTCAAATATGTTCCCTAATTAGTTCATTAGCTAAAGTATTTAAAAAACGTAAGCTGAAGAGTTGGAGACTGACACCACATGTGTAAGGGATCCATCAAAGCAATTATTGATAATGTTTTATATATTTCAATACATGTAAGCAAAGAAGTATCTTTTATTTGCTAAAAACAGATGTGTGCAAAAATAAAATATTCTATAGGAAAAAAATATGGATGCATTAATTATTTTTCAAAAGTTATGTTTCTCAATAAATTTGCTCTGGTTTTTGTCGAGCGTGCATAGCATAGCTCTACATAGGCATAGCAATTCTGATATTTGCGGCGACATTAGACAATGACTTGAATGCTTATATATCATCTACACTATTATTATTTCTTTTCATATAGGCTTGATTATTGGTTTTAATATATTACTTGGTATTTTTATTTGATTTCATCACTTTTTATCTATATTTTTTTATCAAATTAACTTAGTAATTTTTCAATAAAATTTTGTTTTCTTCTTTTGCTTTGATTTATGCATCAATGGATTGAAAATGAAGTATACATAAATAGTCTCTAAGGTTATTTTAATTTTTTTAGTTACTGAATGATTGGTTGCGAGACATTTGAACCATTCAGTTTGTGGAATACTTGTTAAATGTATTCTCCATATTTTTTGAAAGCATATCTCCATGCTGGAAATGCATTTGGATATTATCATTAACATCTAAACAATCAAAACTCTAAACAAACTATGGTAGTTGGAATTGATGGTAAACTATTTTATAGTCATTTGTTGAAACTGCTATTTATTTTCTTTTTATAATTAACAGGACTTAATATTCTGGACAAACTGTCGACTTTAAATATGAAAAATTCTTATATAATCTACTTTAAAAAAAAATTCTTTCAGGAAATATATGACGCTTATTTTTGGTTTTTCAAGAGATGCGAAGAATATTTCCTTTGTAAATATCTTCCTCCAGATGGAATTGAAAGTGTAGGAGAGCATATCAAATTAGAAATTTCTATTTATTTGCAACAATTTTCCGAACAAGATAGAAAACTGCGAGCATCAATTTTCAACTACCTTCTCAACCGAGAAACCTGCATAAGTGGCTGTGATAGCATGAATGAGATAGATCTCATGGAAATTGGTAGCTATACGGAACTACCAGGTGGTAACATCATTCTTCCAGGAGGTTACAGTAGTATTCTAAGTCCTTTGACCAAAGCTATTCCTACCGATAGTATTCTTAAAGGTCACACTGTCCTTCAAATCAAATGGAAACCTGAAATGACACAAGTGCCTGGTACTCCAGATTCTGGGGTTGGCTATTTGAATAGTGAAAAATCAAAGCATGATTCCAGCAATGAAGCAAGTAGTAACTGCACAGGAAGTACAGATAGTAGGAATGAAAATTTTCCAAGTGTATTTTCTCCAAGTAAAAAAAATAAAAATTCAAAAGTTGAAGTGATTTGTGATAATGGTAAGAAATTTATTGGTGAAAGTGTCATATGTACAGTTCCTTTAGGTGTGTTAAAAGAAAAAGGTAAAACAATGTTTGATCCACCATTACCCGATTATAAAATGGACTCCATCGAGCGACTGTGTTTTGGAGTGGTTGATAAAATTTATTTGGAGTATGAAAGGCCATTTCTAAATCCTGATCTCACTGAAATAGTTTTGTTGTGGGAGGAAATTGATGTAAAAAAACCAATGATTGAACGTTGGTTTAAGAAAATTTATTCCTTCACCAAAGTCACCGAAACTCTACTTCTCGGCTGGGTCTCTGGAGATGAAGCCAAGTTCATGGAATCTTTGCCGTTTGATGTGGTGTCTGAAAAATGCACCCAAATTTTACGGCAGTTTCTAAATGACCCTTTTGTTCCTAAACCTAAAAGATGCATTTGGTGAGCTTCTAAACAAATATTTTGTTATTGAATCTAAAAGATTAATTTCTAAACTCTTTTGTTATTGAGCCTAACAAATTAATTTATTTTACTTTAATTATCACTCAACTGGGGCAAATTTAAGATGTATCAGTGACGAAGTTGATTAGTTCACTAGTTGAATCTAGACTTTTATATGGCTAAAAGATATTAACTTGATATATTGATATATTAGTTCACTAGTTGAATCTAGACTTTTATATGGCTAAAATATATTAACTTGATATATTGATATATTAGTTCACTAGTTGAATCTAGACTTTTATATGGCTAAAAGATATTAACTTGATATATTGATATATCAGTTCACTAGTTGAATCTAGACTTTTATATGGCTAAAAGATATTAACTTGATATATTGGTATATCAGTTCACTAGTTGAATCTAGACTTTTATATGGCTAAAAGATATTAACTTGATATATTGATATATTAACCCCATGGCCGCTGATTTTTGGCCTCATAAATGTCATTAAGTCACCACCCGCGGTTCATGCCGGGCAATCTAAAAACGCTACCCATGGCCAAGGAGTTAACTAGAGCTTTCTATTTTTAAGAGATTAAATGAAAATTATTAAAAAATTTAATTTTTTTCTTTTGACCATACAATAACAATTATTTTTTTATTACAGCACCAGTTGGTGGTCCCAGCCTTACACAAGGGGTTCATATACTGCAATTGGTGTAGGATCCTCACAAGTTGACATCACTAATATCAGTCATCCAATGTATCCTGAACCAATGAGTAGTAAGGTAAGATTGACATTATTTTACTCTCATAAGATTTAATTGGAAATAATTTATTTGTATATAATTTGGAGAACCTTTTCAATTTTTTACTTTTGCCTTAGTTGGTGAAATAAATTCAATTTCACACAAAAAAAATTGAAAAATACGGTCAATTTATCATTTGAAATATAGATGCTTTATGGTAATCTTTCACCAAAATAGTAACAACAGTTAAAACTGAAATTATTTGATTGCCAGTTTCAATTTCCAGTTAAAAAGTATATGATGCTAATGGGGATTATGCTATTTAATGTCTAATCATCATGATTTTGTTTTCGTCTGGCATTTCAAATGATGATGCAGCTTTTACAGTTGTTACAGGACCTTATATTTACACCATCCATGTCACTTTCTTAGCAATGAACATTCCCTATCTAGACAGAAGAAGAAAACTTCAGTCAAATACTACCCCTGTGTCTTAAAAAAAACTCTCCCCCTCTTCCATCCCAACAAATCAACATTCACAAACGTATATACAACCACAACCACATATCACAAACGTATATACAACCACATAACACAGATTACAGAGCAGAATTATACAACAAAAATATATCTTCTCAAAACGCATTATCCAGGAGTACTAGATTACATCTAACCACACTTGGATGTTAACATCACCCAAACACAAATCAACAAAATATTCACCACTCTGCCCCACATTGAAAACAACATTAAACTTCTTACTTTTCCCTACAAAGGCAAATCTACTCAATCACATCTTTTGCGGATATATGAAGGCATCCGATTAGAGTGGCTGGATGTGTGGTCACCATCGACTTCCTCTCAAGAGCAGATCTTTGAGGTGGCCAATAAGTAAATGTAAACCCCCAGCTTATTTGCATGCATCAATCTAGTAGACTTGTTATGTTTTCATTCATCTATTCATTTTTTTCACAGCCTGCCGTGTTATTTGCTGGAGAACATTGTCACCCTAGCTTCTATTCCACGGTTCACGGAGCCTACCTGTCGGGAAGAGATGCCGCCCAAATCTTGTGTCTGCCAGACACCCCTCCAGAAGAAGTGCTGGATGTGGAAGGAACTGCCGATTTGTCTTCCTGGGTTCAAGGAATTGCACTTACGTAGAATGTACATATACTGTGAAAACTGGTTAATTATATATGGGAACCAATTTGTTGAATATGCATACTGGTTCATAGAAGGTGAGCCTGTTTGTTGAAAATGCATACTGGTTGATATGATGCACAAACAAGTTTATTGAATTTGCATACCAGTTCGTTGTGAAGTGATACATGTTGACATTGTTTCCATATTTTTCAAACGAAATTCATTTTATTTTTTTCCATTGAGATCATACATTTTTCTCATTGCTGGCTCCTTCGATTTACTGCATAAACATTGCTTTGTTGCTTTACTGTACTGTTGTGAAGTTTATTGTATGACACTCCTAATCGGAAATATACTTCAATGAATTTATTTACTGTTTTCCTTATAATGTAATCATGTTTATTATTATAATTCAAAATTATTTTCATCACTTCAAGAAATATATCAATGTATATAAATGTCTTTAAAACCTAAAGTATTGTTATGTTATTCAAAATTTATATTTTAATATATTTGTTTCACCAATCATTATTTATTATAGCATATATTTTTAATTAAAAAACTACAAACTGCAGTAGTAGTAAAACTGTTTTAGTTAACACAGCCATAATCTCTTAAAGATGGCAATGTTTATTGGCTGTAAAAAGCCTTGTTTTATGATGGTTAATTAAAGTTCATAAATTCATAGCTCAAGGGTGCTAGGTTTACTTTTGAAGAAGAGAAGCCACTTAAGTATCAGTTGAGGGTGAGTGCTCATTGACCATCAATGGCAATATCATTTTATTTTTATTTTTTTTGTAAATGTTATTAATTTGTTTTTAATTATATAATTATTTTATATTTATATAATTACTAGTTTTATAGTTGTTTAGTTTTGAATATTTTATACAAGTGAGATCAAGGCGATACTCTATCCTTCAACCACCAAGTTCAGAACTGAGTGAGGTGAAAACTCCACCAATTTACTCACTAGTGGCTCCTGTGCAGTACCGGGCTTTGCCCAAAATATAATCAATCAATCAATCAATCCCTAGTGGCCCCGAGCTACCGGGTTACTTACTGAGCATGTGCTGTGACTTCACAGCTTAAGTCCTGTTCTTGACGGCACTTTCTCTTGATTTCAATCAAAATTGTTTAACATTGTGTCAATGTGATTTACATCAAGATAAAATGCCATCGAGATTACGACTTTAGCTTCTCCACAACTAAATTAATTGCTGGCCTACAATGGGCATATAAATTTTTCGCTCTGCAAAAAAGACCTTGGTCGCTTTTTACCTTAATTTTTTTGTTGTTGTGTCAATCATAGATTATAATCAACATAGTTAAGAAATATTGCGGCTGTAACGTTTCAAGAATTTTTCACACGGACATCTTGGCAGACCTTCATGTGCGGCTAATCATATATATTTTAGGCTTGAATGTCGATGATACATGAAGCAATTATTCAACAATTGATGCATTTTCATTGGATCATTGCTCCCGGTAATTTCCATTATAAAATTCAAAATTACATATAACCGTTTTAGCTGTGTTAGGTTGGAGGGAATAGAGATGATTCTTTGAAAGTTAATATCTAGCTAGCAGTTAATTCATCATGTATCTGTAAGATGTTTTCTTCTTTATAAATTTATATGAGAGAGTTGAAGATTCCTTCATGTTTGAACAATATATCCAGTATTCAATTTTCAGGGTATCCATCCTATGGATACCCTATTACAATTGACATGCGTGGGTCAGACCGTCGTCACAATTTAGGTGAAGGTAAATGTTAAAAGTTTTTTTATTTTTTATTTCAGTTTTTCTTATTGAACAAAGTTTATAGATAATGAGCTGAATAATAACTTTGCTTAAATAAAACAAATTCTATATATTATATTTTCTTTAACAAATTATGTTTTATATTTCAAATTAACTTAAAAAATAATTCACTGTTTTTATAAGCGGTAAAGTTTTTTATATTTACAATGTTTTCTTGAATAATAAATAAACAAGTTTCTATAGATTTTCTCACTAAAAATGATGGTTTTAATGAACTTGAAAATAGTTCGCTATTTTTATAAAAGGTGAAGACAAATGTTAGTTTTTTTTTATTTTACGTTTTTTTTACAAGTTCAATTAATCTGTAATCTAGGTTTTTGTCTTTACTGAAACCATTTGCTACCTCTGGTTGATGGATGCCCTATTATATCCAAATATTTTTGTTTATATATATTTGTACAATGTTTGCCAGCCAGGTGGCATTATCAACTTGCAAGTAATTTTTCCTATGTTGTAATTGCTGATCAGAAATGTATTTAGTTACTTTTGTTGTTTACCAGTATGTGGTGGTTTAGGTAGTGTAAAGTGTATGTAAAATGCGTATATAAATGATTGTATATACCTTGAGTAAGTCACATGTACTGAACTCTATTTAAGCAAGCTCGCTCAATACTAGTTTAAGTAGGTGCTGAATACCCGCCGGGTGCAGCGCTGAGTATAGGCCCTTTTATTTATATATTCATTCATTTATTCAATACTAGCTTAAGAGTTGCTGTATTTGCTTCTAACAGTGCAGTGACATTGTTGTATTGATGGGCAGGTGCAAGCATGACGGCATAGTTTATAGAAAGGATAGGTGTTTTGAAACTTGAGGATAGTCTGGGTTCACAAAAAAATCTGAGTTGGCTAAATATATTGAAAAGACCTGCTCTATTAACTGGAGGGTAAAGGATAATCTGTCATAACCACTTATTAATGGTTCATGATATCTTACCTTTATTGCCACACCTTGCATTTATTGAATACTGTAAGATCTTAAATTGGTGTGTGGTGATGCTTACCCTTCTTTCCCGCATGCATGATGTCGAATGTGATAAGTGAAACATTACGAAAGAATGTATTTTTAAATTATGTGAAAGCCAAAACTGTATTAATAAAGCAGATCATGGGCCAAATAAGATGTCTCATCTTGTAAATACATCAACTATTGATTGATGTGTACTGCAGTTCACCCAGCATCATAGCATGTATCTTCAAATCTTGTAAGTATACTTGATGGTGCAGTGGCATGCTAGGCCCTGCCCTACTCTACCCTACCCACTTTATGACTAAGCTGTGAAGCCACAGCACATGCTCAGTAAGGAGCCCATTAGTAACAATTATGGTGGAATTGTTACCTTGTATGTTTTATTTCTGAACTTAGAGGTTGAGGGAAAGATTATTACTTCTCCATCATTGCAAATTGCTCTCCAAAAAAAAAAATATTACAGATTTTTTATATTTTTAAACATGTTGAAATAGCACTAAGTTTTCTTAAGTATAAGATGTTAATTTGTTTAACATTCCAAAGTTTTTATTGGTTGAAAATCAATTTTATGTGTTCAAATTATTTGTTAAATTGAGAAATTTATTTGTGCAGCAAAGACCTGCAATAAATGACCCACCTGCTTGTTTTGATTATCCAAATATGTTGAAACTTGAAAGTTAAATTATTTTAAATGGAAGAAATATTTTTCAAGTGTAGGGTTTTTTTTTAGAGAAAAAGTTGTTTGTATCAACATATTTTAGTATTTAGGAAAATTAAATGAGTTTTCTTTAGTGATTTCATAAAATAATGTTAATCTTGTTTTAGTGCTTTGCTCATAGTGAAAATTATTTAATGACTAGCATGGCTTAGTTTTCCAAGTAAATCTCGAGTACAAAATTAATTTTTGATTTTAAAAAAATCCATTATACCAATGCAATGTAAAAAAAAATTTGTACAAACAATATTTTGGTGTAAAGAATTGTCGAGTTTCTTTTTTTTGTTAATATAAAGGTTTATGTCCTAAATATATAGGTTTGAATACGATGAGTTCATAAAGACTTCCCAAAATATTGACATTTATGACAAAATGAATATTCATTCCATAATACATTGGAGGTTTTTACAAACACACTCCCCATCCCCGGGGGTTATTATTTTTTGTATTGCCTGTGTTCGCTCCAAGATTGCTTTCTTCTCAAGTTATAGTGATACATACAAGATTCTGCTTTATACTCATCACTTGAAGTTCTCAAGTGAAATTGTTTTTTTTTTATATTTATAATTTGGTCTCAATTGAAAAAGGTGTGGGTGCAAAGCACTGGACTTTCAATTAAAAAATGTTGATGTCATGTGACATCTTCATCAGTAATGACATGATTTAATAATGAAATATTGAAGAAACCACGCGAGTGTTTAATTCTAACATTCAGTTTCTTACTAATAATAATGTTTACTTAACAATAATTACTAGATAACTTTACCGATATATTCATCAATTACATTTATTAAAAAGTATTCTATAGAATTTTGTTTTGGAATTTTTTTTGTGTAAATGGTCAAATAATTAGACATGAGCAGCTCTAGGGTTATTTTATTTTGTATAGTTTAATGTAAAAATATCACTGTAGGAAACACAGGGTATTAATTTATGCTGACACCCTTATTTCCCAATGATGTATTAACTATCCAATAGTTGTAAATTGTTTGTTAGGAAAAAATATACGTTTTTTAAAAGTGGCATTTGTTGCATAGATGTGTAAGATATTGTTAGCCATCGCATAGAAAGAATTAGTAATGTCACAATTTCATGGAAATAGATTTGATTATATAAATAAGTATTGGGGTTACAGCTAATTGTTCTTTTCTAATTGAGTACTGTAAATCCTTAAGAAATTGAATACTTATATTGATAAAAATCTGAACATTAGGAAAGTTAGTGTTAAGTACCAAGATTTATTCAATTTGTACATTTTGAATTGGTACTATTACTAGTAGTGACAATCTCTATGACTGTTTTTTAAGAGTCCAGAGGCCAATAGACACCTTTGCGTAAGTAATTGTTTTGAGTGGAAATTTATAAATCTATTTTATTACATTGAATATAATTTTTGAATCGAACCATGTAAGGGCCAATCACACTCTCTAATCGATTTAATGTTATGCAAATACTCTATTCAATTTTATTTCTAGTCATTTAAGTTACCAAATTTGTATACGTTTTTTTATTATACTTGTTTACATAATCATTGCTCAATATTGCTTTTATGTCTTGTATACCAAATGTTTTACCTCCTGATTAAGTTTTATAAATGATTATTCAAATTTTATAATGATAAAATAAAAAATGTTTGTAAATCTGATATTTGGTTAAAAGACTTTGTAAAATGAAAGATGACATTTAAAAGATGCAATAATTAAGAACTTTTGTTTATATATTGCCAACAGTTGAAATATTTTTTGGTTATTATACTTCATTCAGTGTACAATACTTTTTACTTTAATTGTGACAAACCCACATCTTAAATGTATGGTATAATAAACAAACACTGTTATTGATCATTCATACAATCATCAAAAATTAAGTTCTAGAGTCAACTCTGCTGACTATTAACAACTTTACAAACTAAAACTGTATATAAGCTTAAATGATGAATTCAAACTAAGTTATATTATCTTTTAAATCTATAAAACATAGTTGCTTGATTTTGCCAGCTACTTTGTATTTAAGGAGACTTAGAACAAACACCGACTCCAAAGGATGAATTTCAAGCTTTCTAATTTTAGAATTGGTTTATATTAGATAGCCATTTCATATTGTTAGCATAAATATATTTATTAGCCTCAAATGCATGCCAAAGTTTACAGAAGTGAAGAATTTTGCTTCCGTTTGTTTTTACCAAAGCTTGTGTACTGTTGATAGTTTAAATATTATGTAATATTTCAGATATTAGGTATCGTGATTAATCATATTTTAATGTGTGATACTGTAAATAATATAAGTTTTGTTTAATACATTTGCCTTAACTATTATTCTTATTTTCATAAATACAATTCGAAGAAGCCAGTATCATTGCTCATATATGCATTCATCCATAAATCATAAATTAAACATGCTTTCAAATAAAATTATTTAAATTATTGATTTATTTTCCTAAAATACAATTCATGGACACCAGTAGCTAGGTTGTTTTGCAATTTCTTATTTTGAGTGTTTTATCACCCAAATGAGTTAATAAAAAGTAGATAGTAGATCATGTAATGCAAATAAATGTATATACTGTAGTTCACAGTTCACGTTGAATATTATAATATTAATTTAACATACAAAACAAAAAAATTTAAGTTTATGTTAAATTGTAAAAGGAAATCATCTAAGAATTTTCAGTAAATAATGAAATATTTTGAGCTACTTTAATTGTTTACAATGTGTTCAATCTATAATAGCTTTCCATTTCTTATGGTTGAATAATTCTGGATGAAGTTGGGTTGCACGAATGGGCGGCCTAATGAAGCAGATTGATTTGTTCAGTGTATTAAATATTTATGGTTTTAATATACACGAGAGTTAAGTTGTGTGCATTGAGATTCAGACTTTTCCTTATTTAATTCTAATTTAAATTTATGAATGAATGAATATTTGTTCTGCCCATTTTTGATTGGTGTGCCTTGACATGTCCATATTCGTGCACACCGACGTTTACTGGTGACTGAGTAGTCGTTGGTGTCAAGTTTATTTTATTCAAGGTTTAAGTGACTTTAGTTAATAATTGGCCAATGTCATAATATGGTATTATAGATAATAGAATGACTATATATTGTCTAATGGTTAATAGTCCATCGTGCTTCGGCCACGATATGGTGTCGAAAGCAGGTAAAACCGTACACCTCATTAGCCAAGTTATTTCCCCAAGAGATAAAAGTTGACAAGTGACCACAAGGGTGATAAGATTTATTGAAGTTTAACTAAGGTGTAGATAACCTTTTAGAAGGAATGTTGTCTAAAGAGACAAAAGATAACCAGTGAATGGTTATATGATCCAGATAGAAGTTGTAAAACGATTTGATCTTAGATAGAAAAGATCTAAAGAAGAACCGAATAAGAAAGTTAAGTAAATGAAAAATTACATGAACCATTGAAGATACTTGAGGCAGAAGTGTGAAGAACCATGTCCTCTCACTGCCGAAATCATCCCATTGACATCTAGAAAGTTAAAGAAGTTCTTTGTTTCTGATGAAAGTTTGTGAGCAGATACACAGATGCTCACACGTTGGAAGAAGAGTTAAAGAAAACAGTCTCTTAAAAGACCTTAGTTTACGATTTTATAAGAAGAGCATACAAGATTGACTTTTAGGATAAAGAGAACGATGAGTTCCGATCGGAAGAACCAGAGAGCGCACCAAGTAATCCAAAGAGCAGAAGGTACAACACAATAAAGCGAGAACACTCTTTGATTGACGAAGTCACCTCTAAAGCCTTCAACGAAGATGCTATTGACGCCAGCGAGTCAGACTCCGAAAGGTACGACAGCGCCTTTGAACTGGAGATCGATTCTGACCTCGAAAGTGACCTTGACTCCGATTATGAGTCGGACTCTTACGGTGTTGAAATAAACAACCTGAATGAAGATAAAATGTTAAGATCTACGATCCCAAAAAAATTTATATTAAAAACTGAACACAAAGCTTTAATATTGTTCTTGGAGAAACATGTCAGAGGAGGTAGGTTGACATTTAAGGGAGGGATTGTTATATAGTTGTATTATAGATAATAGAACGACTATATATTGTCTAATGTTCTAATAAAGTTTAGTTTTAATAGGTCAATCTTGTATGCTTCATCCCCTAACGTGGCAACTGCCACGACAACCATAACAATGATAATAATGTTAATAATAATAACAATATTAATGCGAATAATAACAGTAATAATAATATTGATACGACATAATAGTAATGATAATAATAATAACAACAATGATAATAATAACCATAACAATGATAACAATAACTAGCAGGGCGTAGCCACCCAGTGTTGCATAATTTTCGATGTGTCATGTATAAAAATTTGTGAAAGATTTGTATGGTCCAACTTTTTCTATTTTATATATTTATATATATATATTGCGGTTAAGAATGTAAATTTGTTTTACCCAAATATGTGCTCAGTATGGCATGGTTCGCGTCACAAACCCATTACCAAAGAGCAATTCAGTGTCTTAGTTATCCACTCCCTAAAAAGGAAAGCTTCAGGCAGAGACTTAAATCACTCTTTCTTTATACGTCAACATTTAAACCACTCATTTTTGAGCAGTTATTTCTATTTACATAGAAGTGACATTCACCATTAATAAACATTAACACTAAACAATGTGCATATAAGTATTGCGGTTAAGAATGTCTATACATATATGCTAGTTTAGTCTTCATGAGTTTAATGTGAAGGTTAACTTTTGATACAAAATAAATTTTACTTAAAACATTAGAGCTAAAAATATTTTTGAAACAAACATTTTGGTGTAAAACATAGTCTGAAAATTGTACCATATAGCTGAAATCTTGGTTGTGTAGGGCCGATAAATGGTTCTGGATGTGTCATAGGACCGATCATTGGTGGTTTTCACGGCAAAATTATGACAAGTAGATCGACAATAGCACAAGTGAGGCAATCTACATTCAAACAACATAGAGCTCACTTCACTTGTGCTATTTTCAATCCATACAATAGCACAAGTGAGGCAACCTACATTCAAACAACATAGAGCTCACTTCACTTGTGCTATTTTCGATCCATACAATAGCACAAGTGAGGCAACCTACATTCAAACAACACAGAGCTCACCTCACTCGTGCTATTGTTGATCCAAGTAATCCGTGAAGAGACGTTGTGACAAACGTCAAAGACGTCTTTTGATGAATTTTCGAATCGTTAAATAATTTCACAGTTCAGCGAACCTCAAAAACGTTGAAATGTGGTTCACGATTTGTGAGAAATTTATTAATTGGCACACAAGCATTTACATGTTGAATGTTACACCATTTTATACGATATTTTACACACATTGTATACAATTGTATACGATTGTATACTATCTTTTGCACACACTGTATACAATTTTATATGAATGTAAACGATCTTTTACAAACATCGTATACACACATTTACACACATTCAATTGTACTAAACTTGCATTAAACTGTTTTAAAATTGCATTAAACTATACTAGATTTGCATTAAATTGTACTACACATACAGTAAAATGTATTAAACTGTACTAAACTTGTATTAAACTGTATTAAAATTGAATTTAATTATATTAGATTTTAATTAAATTGTACTAAACATGCATACGATTCATAGGATACATATCAAACAATTGTTGTTAAAGCATTTTTCAATATTTTCAATATATATATAACATCTACCGAGCACCAATTATGATAGTTTAGTTATTTTTACATTATTATTGTATGTTTATTATTATTTTGAAGAACTTCTCAGATTAAGTTTAATGCAAAGTACTTTTTAATTTATTATAACAAAAGCTGCAATGCTGGATAAACATATGACTTAATAAATAATAAATAATAAATAACAAATACAAAAATAAAATAAAATATTAAATAATAATAAATAAATAAGGAATAACAAATAAAATAATAAATAATAAATAATAAATAACAACTATAAAAATTAAAAAAATATTAAATAATAATAAATAACAAATACAAAAATAAAAATTAATATTAAATAATAATAACAAAATAAAAAATAAGAAATAAAAAAATAAAAAAATATTAAATAATAATAAATAACATATAAAAAAATAAAAAAATATTAAATAGTAAATAATAAATAATAAATAACAAATACAAAAATAAAAAAATATTAAATAATAATAAATAAATAATAAATAACAAATACAAAAATAAAAAAAATATTAAATAATAATAAATAAATAATAAAAAACAAATACAACAATTAAAAAAGTATTAAAT
>JARUHE010293886.1:0-12666 GCA_031471125.1 Archaeomysis grebnitzkii | reverse complement strand
AAATATTAGTCAACATTGACATCATCGTATTGACTAACTTTTGATAGTCCATATGACTAATATATGTTTACAGTGTATTATGTTTGTGAGTATGGTGTTGGCTGTGTGTGTGTTTTCTGGAAACTCTGTTTGTTCTATTTCGGCGGTGTAATTCTCCCAGTTGGCCTTCCTGTAGTTTGTGTAGGTGTGGTTGTATGAGTCTGAATTTTATTTTCGTGTTGTATTGTATGAGTATTGGGAATGATCTGAATTAAGGGCGTTGAGTGTGTTCCATGTTATTCTGTTGGTGGCTGTGGATATGTCTGGGGATGTTTGTTACTGTTGGATGTTTGATAGGGTGCGTGTTGGTGTGTCGAGGTTGAGGATGGTGTGGAATGAATTGAGGACGATGTTGGCTATGAGAGCGCCTCTGTGGTCATATGTTGGGGAATGCTAATATGAAGAGCGGGCGTTTATGTCTCCTGTGATGTTGGTATTGTTTTTTTTGTGGATAGGTGCGTGAAACAGTTTATGTCAGTGTCTTCTGTTTGGTGATCTGGTTGGGTGGAGTCTCTGGAGAAATATATATGTTTGCTATGTGGATTGATTTGTTATGTGTTATGCATGTGTACTTTAGTTATTTGTAGTTCCGTTTTTATGATGTTGATGTTTGGGGGGATTATTTGTGGGGTGTAGGGGGTGTTGTTGTATATGTATGTAATTAGGCCTCCGCCAAGTCTGTGTGGTCTGTCTGTTTGAAGTGGTGTGTACTTGGCGATTGTTGGTATTTTGTGATGTGTAGAGAGTTTGGTTTCTTGTATTGTTATGATATCTATTTTGTGCATGTTTGCCAGTTTTTCAAGTTCAGGTTTTTTTAATGCCGTTGTAGTTTATTTGTAGTATTTTTAGTTTGGCGGTGTTTGTGACTGTCCTGTTTGTTTGTGCTGCGCTTGGGTTTTGTGGTGTGTTTGGTGTCATTGTGATGGGTGTGTGTGTGTGTTTGCTATGGTATGCTGGGTGTTTGTTATGGGTGGGGTCGGGTGTAGTGCACAGGTCCAGGTGTTGTGTACTGTGCAATTCTTAGGTTTGTACATTTTTTGTGGACTCAGTGTTAAGTGTTAGAATTGCACAGGAAGGATGAGTCTATGTTGGTGATGCGCCCGTCACACAGCCCACATATGTAGACCAGCCAGGGTCCTGGATTTGACTCGACGTCACGAGAGAGGGTCAGCCGGAGTCTAAATCGCCACCAGGCTTACTGCATGTCATCAGTTTTGTCAGAACCAGAATATAATATGTATATCTCCTTCATTGATTGCACTAAATCATTCTAGTTTGACGTACTGGGTACTGGAGAAACCAATCAAATATTTAAACAAAACACATCCCCTTGAAAACGTTCAAATAAATCAGTCGCGAACTGCGTCCACTTTATTATTTAAATCTTAAAAATAGCGTTGTTGCACATGTATTTCGGTTGGTTTAACTGAACTAAACATTCTCTGGTAATCAAACTTTATGACACATTTGCCATTAAATTATTCTAAATATAAACAGAATTAGTTTCATTTAATTGAAAACATATTTACGTTAAATAAGATATACAAAGTTATTGCCCATATTCCTAAGTAACTTAAGCACATTATATAAACAGATATTGATATTATAATAGTCCACCTTAATATTTACCAAAACATAAAGTAACGAAAACTAAAACCATAGAAAACTGGCTTGTTGTTCTGGTAGCAAATTAAGTGTCTTTTATTTTCATTGGCAGTTCCATTTAGGTCTATGTAAAAACTTCAATTCTTGTCGAACGTTTGAGCAAAGTGCAGCGAAAGCTGCATCGATGGTTTTGGTTTCCATCGTTTCTATGTTTGTTTATAATGAAATGTAGAGGTTTTAGCTTGTCTTTTTCCATTCAAAGCTTTCATTTCTAAAATTTATAGTTTGTTCAAAATAGATATTTTTTTCAAATGAAAACATTTTACTTTTCATTTTACAGGAATGTTTATTTTGAATGAAATCAAGAACTATGCATTCTCAACAGTTTTCATTAAGTATACTTTTTTACGCAGGTTTATATTTTGGAAATAAAAAATTGTTGCTAGAAGTGTTTTACAGGGCTAACTGAAATAAAAACCTTGGTTTTGAAACAATTTTTAATTAAAATGAACCAAAGAGCTATTAATTTTGAATAACATTCATTAAGAAGAAACTGTACGAAAATGTGATTTTTAAATAACAAATATCCATTTAGAAAATTTGAAAATCTATTTTTTTGTTTTACACAAGTGTTTACTTGGAATAAAATGAAGGACCATATATTATCAACAGCTTTTACTAAATCAAGTTTCTACACAAATTTATATTTTTTGAAATATTAGCTGTTGTTAAATATATGTTTTTTACAGGGTTAACCGAAATCTAAAATTGGTTTGTAACTTTTTATGTTTGGTTTTGAAAAATGTTAAATTAGAATGAACTGCAGAACTATTAATTCTGAAAAAACTTTACTAAGAAAAAATGTACAAATATGCACAGATATGGACATTGGTAAACAAAAACAAACACAAAAATAGATATAAAAAAATCTACTATAAAAACTTACATATTGGCCTTAGATGTTTTTTATATTACGCGAGTATATATTTTTTGAGTGTTTAACTTCATTGGAATTTTTTTTTAATTTAATACTTTAATAACAATAAAAATAAATTTAATAAACCCAGGCGTACATAAGCTATTGGTTTAAATATTTTTTATTTTAAACTAGTACCGTACCTAAACCATTAGTTTGCTCTGTTCTGTACATAATACTCTGCATAAACGGAGAAAATCAACTTTATTACAGAAACAAAAACACTAAAATATGTAAGCTGTACATTTCTTTTGCAGATTTCCTTATTGATACAATTCTTAAAAGCACAATACAAAACTTGGTATAATTTCTGGAATAAATGTGCGGCGGAGATAAATGTAACTGTCCCTTAC
This sequence comes from Archaeomysis grebnitzkii, assembly GCA_031471125.1. Lineage (NCBI taxonomy): Eukaryota > Metazoa > Arthropoda > Malacostraca > Mysida > Mysidae > Archaeomysis > Archaeomysis grebnitzkii. The sequence goes on along the minus strand of JARUHE010293886.1, from coordinate 9,693 downwards.
AATTATACTTTTTATCTTTTGATCGAAATCTAAATCTTAGGCTGTTATTATTTGGATAAATGATAGCTTAGTTAACTAACTTCAAACTCAGCATCATCTATTAATTAAACGTTATATATGACACACTAGGCACTAAACATAAACACAAATAATTTAATTTACTTCACTTGTAAATATATTTTTATGTTAAATAAGCTACACAAAGTTATATTCTCTAGATATAATATAAATACAAACAATTTAATTTACTTCACTTGCAAATTTTTTTAAGTTAAATAACTACAAAAATACATTTCCCATCTTCTCTAGATTATATAAATCAATATTAATATTATAATAGTCCACCTTAATAATTACTATTTCCTAAAGAATCAAAAATAAATTAGTGAGGCCATAAAACCATTGCTTGTTCTTCTGGTAGCGATTCAAGTGTCTTTTACTTTCATTTATGTGAAAATTTCCATCTATTTGGCTATAACTCTGTAAATATTAATTTTTGAAAAAATAATTATTTACGACAAAATTAGCTGGAAGGTTAAGACAAACAACTTTTGTTTATGGAACTTCCTGTAACTCTCAAAATAAAGTTGTTTAAGATGCAGACGACGACGACAGAAAGATAAAACTTACATAGAGCTTTTGCCTAAGAAATTATTTCTAGACGATTGGTAAGGTCTACAATACATGTCCCTCATAACATTGTTAATAATGTTTAAAGTAGCGGACTGGCTCGCCAACCCATTACTTAAAAAACATCAAATGCGCATCTTAAGTTGCTGGGTTAGCCAACCAATTAAATCTGTGGGACACACAAACCAGAAGTATTATTTCAAGTTCTAAACATGCTTAAAACGGTGGGTCACAAGTAGTGTTTAAAACTAGTAAAATGGTGGGACATAAGAAGTGATGATTAAACACTTTAAATGTCATTGTATAGTGGGGCCAGCCTGCTCCAATTCAATAATCAGCATCACACGGTGAAAAGAGTATTTTTTTAGTTTGTGTATTATCAATGTGTAATTTCGACGGCACTTAACCAATTTTGTGTCATACAAAATCAGAAGGGAGTTTTTACTGTAAGGTTTTCTTTTTCAAAATAATTGTAGAATATGAGGATATAGGCTATTTTCCAAACTAATTTCAAGAACTTTGAAAAATGTTCGTCCTACTTTTAAATTTAGTATATGATGCATATTTGATTCAAAGGCTAATTGTGGTCAAAATTAAAATCATACAAAATTTTATTCGTATGATAAATTAAAAAATTATTGAATAATTGAATTTCACTTATTTGCTGGGCAAAACTACAAGTTCGTGTAAACATTACATAAACTTTTAGAAATATGATATATTCAACAATAGCTCTCTACAAGCAATGTGATAAATAAAGTGTTATCCAAACGTAAAATCCCATCGTTTTTAATAGATTAAATCATAAGTCGTAACTTTAACATACTTTTTTGTTAATTTAATCAAAAACGTATCACATTGTTTTGTTTTAACTTGCATTTTGTGACAAATACTTTGAAATATTAGTTTTTATTGTATTAAATTAATAATTTTCTTTCAATGAAAACACGACACAAAGGCAGGGGTAACGGTGTTAAATCGGTATGCCTGCAACAGAGATTCTTCCTATAATGTAAACAACTTTTCGATCTACGTTTCAGGAGTTTTACTGTATAAATAAGCAGACATTTGTATTCTGTATATATTTAGCCAGGATGCCAGAAACTACACCCTGTTTTTAGATAACCAACATAGACCTAACATTTGATCAGTTATGGCCAATTTGAACAAGGACCACTGCAGTGCTGATTTTCCAAATGTATGTTCTGTGCCGGTTTCTATTTAGGCTAGGCCCTATATATGTATGTTTCAAATACAAGTAAACTTTTATCATATCCTGGACTTTCGGTGTTTTCACAAGTTAAGAGTAACAAGAACTGACGAGATACTCACTTAGCAAACATATAACAGATGATTTTACAAACCAAAAGATACGAACTTTTGAAATGTTATGAATTATCAAGTATAATATTAACATGGGTTGTGAAATAAAACTTTTTTATTTTTAACATCTTTTATAAAAAATTAAAGTACATAAATCTTATTGTTTCAATTTTTTTAGTTTTTATCAATTAAGATAACTATTTTAAAAGTATTCCCTACATTTTGATAAGACATTGAACCTATTCACAATAAGAAGTCCATAGCGTTCTTGGCATATTGATAAAACATTGATCATATCAACAAACATAATCTATAACTTTGAACTTAATCTTAAAATGTTAGAACCAATAAAAAATAAAAAAAGTTAAATCTTAACCTTAAAACTTTCAAACATATTCTTGAAGTGTTAGACATATCAACAGAAACATTGTATAAAACTGAAACTCTAGTTTGAGACTGTTTGAAAAGATTGTTAGTGTTAGAAACATCAATTATTTCAAAAAAGTAAAAACTTTAAAACTCGTTTTGACATATTGATAAAACATTGATCATATCAACACACATAAAATCCATATTTTAAACTTAAACTATTGAAGCCATTTAAAAACATTATAAAAACATTACAGCCTAAAATATTTGAACATATTGTTAAAGTAATACAAACATTAACAAAAACACATAACATAAGAGTTAACGCTTAAATTTAAACCTATTTTACCAAAATGGGTAAATAAATAAAAAAGCAGAACCAATAACGTAGGCTTCAAAATAATCAATTTAAACATTATGACTACATCAACAACCTAAAATTATGCATAACCTGAAGGTTAAACCTAAATCTTACTGACACAGGATAGCTTAAGAGCTTGACTTTGAACTTCAAACTATTCATAGAACAATGTAAAAGCAAAACAACTTTAATGAGCTAAAGTTAAAATTGTATAGTTCATTGAACAAATTTTTTTCACTTGTTTGTATTTTCATAAGTTGAATCAACCTTCATCTGCAATAGTTAAAATATATATTAATAACTGGTAAACAATATGTATAAAATTTTTCCAAAAGTTCACTCAAACTTTGAGCTTTCATTTTTTACAATACCTGAGAGAATATATTGATAACAGGTAAAAAATATAAAAGATCAAAGTTTACTTACTCAAACTAAAAGTAATTAAAAATAAAAATAAATATCTGAACTGTACATTCTTTTCAATTGAGCTAACAAATCAAATTATACTATTTGTGTATGTAACTTGAAAAGAGAATGAATGAATGTAGAAAGAATGGACCTATGTCAACCACTGCACCATGGAGATATTCAGCAAGTTTTTATTTGAAGAGAAAATGAGACACTAAAGGTAAGATTGTAAGTCAGAACATCGCAAGTGGCAGATAATATTCCACGTATTTAATGCTCTCATTGAGCAGAGTGAGAGCGAGAGAAAAGAAATTCATAACATAAGATAACACTTAACATGAGGATGAATTAAAACTCACCTTTTTTGGAACTTGTTTGGGTTTCACCAAAGGTTTTATCTTGGCAGAAGGAGCAGATATTATGCGCTGCCTAGCTGTAGAAAAATCCGTCACCAAATTGTTGAAGGCACTAGATGTATTTAGCTGAAATTATCAAAATTTAGTTTTAATTATTCTAAACATTAATACTAAAATAATATTCATTAAAACATTATATTCAAAAAAACTTTAAATATCACTCACTGTAACCATCTCCACGTCAGAGCTGTCAGAATCATAATAACGTCTTGCAGCTGGGTTTTTCTCAGGAATATTTCTTTTAAACTTGCCAATGTTCTGTTACATAAAAGTATTGAAATAGAATTGAAATATTTAATCAATAATTATAAAAATAGTGATCAAAAACATAATTGTTTTAATTTGGAAGATTAATGGAATTTCAAGTTAACTTATTAGATACAAATTTGAAAAAATAATTAATATATTAGAATATTGAAATGCAGTGAAACTAGCCATAGATGACTGGCATTCTCCTATGAAGGAAACAAGCCATATTTATAACCTAGAAATATAAAGATAATGTAGTTTAAAAAAATAGGTATTGACTCCATTCAGGGCTGCGGAGTCGGAGCCTTTTTTGGTGGAGACGGAATCGAAAAATTTGTACCAACTCCGACTCCAGCTACGAAAATTATTATAATTTATGTAAATAAAACTTATTTACTGTATAATCTAAGGCTTACATTGAGTGTTCGTAAAGAAAGTTTTTTTCTAAATGGTTAAGTACTATTAATTTATGAAACTTGAAACTAATTTATAAGTTGCAATAGATATAAGTCATATAACTTTTGATCCATTTAATTTGTTGTTTATCATATTAAATATCTAATATACCCAATAAGTTTTTTATACCTGGCACAATTATTTACTACATATAACTAATAACTACCTATAGTTATAAATTAAATCTATATTTATAGTCTCTACATTCAAATGACTCAATAGTACTGATATAGGCTATAAAATATATTACTATAAAATTGTGTGTTGGAGTCGGAGTCGGTGACATTCAAAAAACTGGAGTCGGAGTCGGAAATTTTATGTACCGACTCAGCAGCCCTGACTCCATTGCGGTATTGCAGAATACACAGTTATGCTATAGCTTGTCTCGGACAAATCTTAAGTTTCCTTTTTTGTAACACTTCAAACAAAAATTTAAAACTTTTCCTGAAAAATAATTAGTTAAAAACACGTTTTTTTTTACTACAACTCTGTAAATATCAATTTTTGATAAAAATGAATTGAAAGGTCAAAACAAACAACTTTCATTAATTAAAGTTTGATGTAACTCTTCAAATAAAACAATGCTTCGCACTAGATTTTCGGATGAAGACGACGGAAAAGTAAAACCTATACCCCCAAAAATCCAAGTTTGTCCGAATTAAAAACCTGAGGAATACGGCTAAAAATTTGGGTTGTTTCAAATCTTTACGAGCTTAAGAAGACCATCAATTGGGAGTTTTTAAGGAGCCTTATATAATCATTCACCAAACTTAAGAAATCCTTTTGGTAACAACGATAAATCACTCTCTGGTGAACTCTAGTTTATGACTTTGAGGGCATTAATGAGAAGGAATTTGTAAACTGCTGCCCTCAGCCGTTTATTCACTGTTCATGTGGTTTGAAGAGAGAACCCTGACAGCTAAAGGCAGCAGTTTACAAATTTCTTTCACATTTTGCCCAGAAAGTCATAATCAATAAATCCTATTACAAACCTCACAAACTTGATAGAAAGGTTTGTTATAAAGTAAACACGACATAATTTTTTGACGGAAATATTACGAATGTTTGTTGTAAGGTACATACAACAAGTTTGTTAAAACTTGATAAGAACGTTCGTTGGTGAATGATTTTATAAAATTCCATAAGAAATTACAATTTAGGGTTTTCTTAAGTTCTTAAAGATCTTGAAACGCCCTCACTTTTCAGGGGTACATTAGGTTTTTAATTAAGACAAACTTGGAAAAAACTTTTTTTCAATATCTTTTCTGGGGGTGAACTAAAAAAAAATGTTTTAAAGGTATTATTGTCTAAAAAGTAAAATTAACTCACATGAATGTCTCTTCTGATGGAATTTGGAGTTTGTTTGAAGAAGCTTGAATGTTGAGGTTCACTTGGTACTGCATAACGAGGCTGAGGTGTGCCGTGCGCTGCATAGCGAGGCTGAGGGGTGCCGTGCACTGCATAACCACCAGGTTTAGGTGTGTTTGGTACTAAATAAGTAGGTCTAGGGGTGCTTGGCACTGCATTACTAGGTTGAGGCATGACCATAGAATTTTGAAGCTGAAAATAAACTAAATTGAAAAAACAAGGAAAACAATTTTTTTTGGATTGATAGGATATCCATTTTTAGTCAATGAAAAACAAAAACCTTCAATATTTATTTTCATCGAAGATCTATAAATGAGAGATGATGGCCAAGTGTTTACAAATGCTGCATAAGCAAATCTTACTAGCGCCAGTTCGAATCTGCTCTAAGGCTATTTCATTGGGATTTGGATGTGTCTGTATTACCTTAAAATCTCATATGCTAAGATTACCCAAGCTTGTAGGACATGCCCTATTTCGGCTACATAACACTTGATTTGGGTAGTAATATCAAGGTTGATATGTGAAGCGGGGCAGAGATTGGTTAAGTTCGATTAGACCCGCTATTTAAAAGCCCCAAATATTATTATTAAATGAAATGATCACAATGTCTGACCCACTCATGTCTATTGTATGGATTTCCTAAATATAATTGTATGTCTATTTTTCAACATATTCATATAAATATTTTTTTAAATAATATGCATTGACTTACACTTTTCTTCAGATGGTCACAGGAAGCACTCATCCTGGCATTGTCTGCCGCAAGTTTATCGATTTTTTCTTGTATCTCATTCTGAAATAAATTTTTTATAAATTTTCAAAATATTGGGTGTTCATAACTTTCATGGGAAGCAGACTACACTAGAAAAATTGTCATGCAACAGTGTGTGTGAGAAGTTAAATCTTTAAAAACATTTAAAATCATTTTTAAAAAATGTTTTATACCATCTATAAATGATAAACCAGAGGAAAGCCGTCACCAATGTCTCGCATGTAGTAATACAAACTGTTTATTTAAATATGAAAAACTGGCTAACATTTAATGTACACTTCATAATTGTTCATTTGAGATATACATGATAACTGTAGATCAACAAAGAAAAAATTGTTATTTTACTTGAACATGGAAATATGATCTCTACAAAAAATCATAACATAATCATAATTATAAATTTTTCAAAAATATCACTCGGAACTTTTAATGTAAACCTCATAACTGTTCATTTGAGATATAAATGATAACTGTTGGTCAACAAGCAAAAAACTTGAATGTTTTGGAAACAATTACTTTGCCAAAGATGGAGACCACGGAATATCAACACCTTAGTAGAGCTCGACAAAAATCCACAAAAACCATTAGAAAATGGAAGTACACAAAGATCCATTAAAATAGAACTTTGTAATTAAAAACATTTTGAAAATGCTTTCCCTCTTTAGTTAATAGTGTGAGTTATGATTTAATAACAATTTAAATCTGTATCAAAGAATATTATTTATTATTATAGTATTATTGTTATTAGTCTAAGATGAATTGTATAAGCTTTGAAATGAGTTCCTTGTTCATAACAGAAGGAGTTTAAAATGGTAATATTTAATATGTTGTTAAACAACAAATATAAATATTTAATTTGAGAAAATTGTGTGCAATACCTTTAATTTAGTTTGTATATACGGTCAGCAACTATAATACATGAGTTTATCTTTTCAAAGGTATGGTTTAACTTTGGTTTATTTTCAAAAGTAAAAATTAAAATCTACTAAAATTCAGGGTGGTTCAATTCAATTAATTTCTGAGAACATCAGATTTAATTGTCAAAATTTTTCATCCTAGTGGCATGAAACAGAACTATGAACTGTTAATAATGTTTGAATATATTTTATAATAAACAAGAACATAAGAAATCTAAAAATTTAAAAATATAATACATTTAATTTTTGTTTAAAAAAAGGTAATATTAAAGAAATAAGAAAACAGTAAATTATAACAGACCCCTAATTTTTCTGTGTTGGTTTTGAAGTTTTTTAGTTCTATAACATCTTCTCCTAAGTTTAGGTCTTTCATGTTCATTTGATTAACCAACTCTTGCTTCTCACTCATTTCTTCATCATTTTTTTTACTTTCATTGGTCAAGTAACTGGACAAATTCTGAAATAGTTCGAACGAAAGAATGTAGAGAAACTAACACAGTATTGAGGATGAAGGGGGTTCGAGGCCAACAAAAACGAGCCATAGGTGACCGAATATTTTTCAGGAAGTAAATAAATATTACGGAATAAAAACTTCTAGAATAAAATTGGGAATATTAATTTTCCCCAACAAAATTTTCTGTAACTCTTCAAGCAAAATACTTTAAACTTTTCCTCAAAAATAGATGCAGATTTAAAAAAATACTCTTAAATAATATGGTTGGGATGGTCATAATGAACAAGTTTTTTATTTATTCAAAATAATTTTCTGTAATTTTTTAAACTTTTGCTCAAAAATATTTAGTTCAGAATTGTTTTTTTTTGGCTCCAAAAAATATATAACATAATTTCCAAGTCTCCTTATAAGAAATATTACAAACAAATCAATTTTTTTTAACAAAAACTTTTTTTATTATTAGGTTTGATTTATGCACCAATGTATTAGAAAGGAAGTGTGTATATGAATAGTCTTTAAAATGCATTATGGATTAAATGACTTTCTCCAATTTTTTAGAATGTTTTTTTGTATAAAGTTACTGAATAGTCGATAAATTTGAACCGTTCGGTTCGTAGATTATTTATTTGAACAACAATATTTAATGTTGCCAATAATTTTTTGTTCTGAAAATGAAATGTTTATTCAATTTTTAGACATTTGAACATATTGTTTCATGGGTTACTAGTATTAGTAAGATGTTTATTTTTCTTATATGGCCTTTGCATAGTAGAGATAAAATATTATTTCTATTGATAACATGAAACTGCATTATGGCAGGGAATAACTATTTCATAAAACAGTTCTTCTACAAAGGAAGTTGCAGAACAAAGGCTGTATATTAATTGACAGTTCTTCATTTATCTCAAATAAAATCTCTACATATATATATATATATAAAGTTTTTCAGACATTTCATGGAATATCTTTAAAATGAGTCACAAAACCAGAATGAACTTGACATGTGAATAACAGCAATCGAGATAATCAATTGGGTTTAAAAATTGACATTTTCTTTTTAAATTATTATAAAAGCAACTTAAAGCTTACATTCAATTTTTCATGAAAATTCTTTGAGGCTTCTTGTTCTTTCAGTATAGCTTGGGTTTTATACCCCATGAATTCAGTTTGCAGCTCACTGCAGCGTGTTTCTGATGAAGCCTTAAAAAGACAGAAATAGTTATGCTAAGATTAAACATTTTATTATGAAATAGTTGAAATGTAAATGATTATCTAATAATAAAACTAGAAGAAGAAAATCAATGTCGTGTGTTTAATAATTAAACAATTCTTTCAAATCAAAAGCAAAAATTTCTAAACCAAACTTTGATTTTTGTTAACCATAAGAGTTCAAAAACTCCTAAAAAAGTTATTATTTAAAAAATATAACTTTTTATAAAAGATCTTCTTAGTAAAGGTAGCTGAATCTTAAATTATGAATTACATTCTCCTTAAACATTTCTATAAAATCAAACACAAAAAAGTTATCAAGCCAAATTTTTACTTTTGTTAACTCTATTTTGAAAAGTATAATTGTGTAAAATTTTATTTAGTAAACAAAGTTGGGAATATATAATTCTTCAATTTTTTCTAAATAAATATTAATTAACGGTGTAAGAAACATACTTTTAACAATAACTTAATATTATTTAAAAATATATAAGCTTTTCCAAAAAATGTATTTTATAAAAGTTTTTGATAATGTATAGTTCCTTTATTTCATTCTAAATAAACTTTCTTGTGAAATGAAAAAGTTTGAAAATTGATTTTTCAATTAATATATAAAAAAGCAATTATTTAAGAAACTACATAGCTATTTTAACTAGCCATAGATGACCTGCAATCTCGCGTGGCGTAATACAATAAATATTTATTTTATGAAAAAAATTATTTTTGGTAATGTTGGTTAGATAGTTATTATAAACAACTTT
>JARUHE010293776.1:0-12668 GCA_031471125.1 Archaeomysis grebnitzkii | reverse complement strand
GAAAATTTGCCTGGAGAACATTTATGGAAGGTAAATTTTCGGAGAACGAAAGAAAATGTCCCGGTGTGACGCACTGTTGATGCGTATCACCGAAAAAAACATACAATAATGTTGTTAATAAATAAACAACATAGCAATTATTGTGTTCGTTTTTTCAGACGTCAGTTGCCAAGCCAGAGGTTTCCTTTTTAGCCAAAGGAGTCACAAAATCTAATTCGAGCAACATTAAGGTAAATAACCGCGCTGCCGATGTTGATTTTATCGACATGTAATTGCTACCAATCTACTGATAATCTACAAAATTACACAGACGATCATCATGCTTGCCAGGTGATACGCAAATAAACCCGAGATTAATTTATTTTTAATGGCTTAATAGTTGAGCTAAAAATATATATGTACTTCAAAAACAAAACTAATGTTTTAAGAAACAAAATAACAAATTAATCTATATTAAAAAAGTTATTTTTTGTTTTGTTGAATGAAAAATGATCTCATAATTATTTGAGGAAAACATATGTTCGCCTTTATCTGTGAAAGGAAATCTCTTGGAAGGTAGATTGGTGTTCGATATGATACCACATTTGTTTTTTTGTAATCATTTTTGCCAAACAAAATTAAGGAAGTTGGGAGTTAGCTTAGAATTTAGATGATAGTGTTACCACAGAATAATATTCGGTGGTGTTACCGCTCAATAAGATGTGTGTGGGTGTGTATGTGCGCGTACGGATGTGTATGTATGTGTGTGTGTATGAGTGTATATGTGTGTGTGTGTGCAGATATGTGTTATGTATATGTTTTTGTTTGATCATCATCATGCTCGTATGTGTGGGTATGTATGCATGTGGCTGTGTGTGTGTGTGGGCATATGTATCTACGTGGGAGTCTCAATCTTCGTATGCACGTATGTGTGTGTAAGTGTTTGTGTGTTCGTGTGTGTTTGTGTGTGTGTGTGTATAATTTGTTGTGCAGGCATGTTGTGTGTGTGTGTCTGTGTACTTGTGTGCGTGTGTATGTGTGTGTGTGTGTGTGTGTGTGTGTGTGTTTGTGTATGTGTGTTGTGTATATGTATGTGCGTGGGCATGGCCATGTTCATATGCGTGTATGTGTATGTGTATGTATGTCTGAGTGTGTGTTTGTGTGTATGTGTGTGTGTGTGTATGTGTGTATGGGCGTATGTGTGTGGTTATGTGTGTGTGTTTGCATATGTGTATAGTGTGTATGTTTAGGTGCGTGGGTGAGAATGTCCATATCAGTGTGCTTGTGTGTGTGTGGGTGTGTATGTGTGTGTGGGTGTGTGTGTGTATGTGTGTGTGTGTGTGTGTGTGTGTGTGTGTGTGTGTGTGTGTGTGTGTGCGCATGTGTGTGTTTTGTATGTTTATGTTTGTGGGCATGTCCATAGTAGTATGCTTGTATGTGAGTATGTGGATATGTGTATGTATGTGTGTGTTTGTGTGTGTGTGTGTGTTTGTGGGTGTGTGTGTGTGTTTGTGTGTATGTGGGGGTGCAGGTATGTGCAGGTTTGTATGTGTGTTTTTTGTGTGCGTGTGTGTTTGTGTTATGATTATAACTACAACTTGTAAGTTTTAAGTCGTTCATCACTACAAATAAAGTTTCATGTTTATTAACTCAATTACAAATTAAATGAAAAATGTTCATTCACCAACTGACTAAACATATTTCCATTACCTCAAGCTTCGCATATTCAATAAAGTTTAATTTAATTGTTTTTGCTTAACTTTAATTATTTATTTTTGTTCAAAATATTTAATCAATTATAACACAAACTTAAGCCTAATTATACAATCCAGAATATGTAACTTTTTAAGTGGTTGGAATCCTCTAATATGAGTGAAATAAAAATGTCATTATTTTCCCTATAATTTGATATGTTAGTTATTAATGATTGATTGGATAGTTCCAACATAGTTCTGGAAACCTCAAGAAACAAAAATAATTATGTTTACTCATTAAAGCAAGTAGTAATACTGTAGTTCATTTGATAATTCCAACACACTTATTCAAAATTAGAAAAACAATTAGGTTTACACCCTGAAAATGAATCTATATCTCGGTTGACATCCAGTTATTGTTATTAAAATAGGTTTTTTGTTGCAACTTAACTTCTTCTAGAATTAATTTCTTTGAAGAAATTTGAAATTAAATACGTTTGGCTGGCTTATAATTTATGATAATTAGCGATGCTTTAAGCAAACTTAAATGATAATCACTTTCTTGATAAGTATCAAATTAATTCAAGGAAACCACACATGACCGTTGAATAGCAACTTCCTTGGCCATTAATCAAAACGTAATGGATTCAATATTCAATCATTAAGTTATCTTAAACTCAAATATCTCAATTTAGCAAAAAAATCACTTGAAATACAACAAAGTAATTTTTTATGCCCTAAACAGAACTTTCAATTGCTTGAAGATCAACTTGCGTGAGGATTAGTGAGATAAAAAGGTTAATAATTCATCACATTTTTGCCCACAAAACTCAATATAAAAACGCATAGTAACCATGAGGTATTTTTAACAATAAAATATTATTTACCTAATTTTCAGTATAAATGATTACATATTTCACCATTCCATGCGTCATTATATGATTAAGAAGTTGGAAAAAAAAACTTTAAAGCTTGAATTTACTTAATTAAAAATACATTTATTGATGTTTGTATCAGGTTACGAATTTATATTTTGAAGAATGTTATCACTTTACTGATTATCCAATTACACTTCTATCTTATCATCCTATCTTGAAATTTGAGCCTGGTTAACATCATCAATTTAACTTTGATAAATAGTTTCGAACTTATTTATATATTCCAGAATTAAGGTTTATAAAGAGTAAACTTATTTTATAATGCACAACATATTTAAAAACATTATGTTTGAAAATCTGAAATAAATTAAAAAAGAAAGATAAGTTTTTTTTAAAATCATTTCGGTTCCTAACTTAGTCCGATAACATCTGAATAAATTTGCTTCATTCGAAGGTGGAGGTAATCCTACAATAAATTAAGTTACATTCACATCCTACGCTCGATTTATCAAGTTTAATTTCACAAAAGTTATTTTGAATTTCGGTTTTTGTAAAACAACATTTTCTAACATTTATTACATGTTTGTTAAAACAATAAATTACATTAGAATTGTACGTAACATTAGTTTGTGTATTTAAAATAAGTTTAACATTGCAAATAAATTACAAACCGTGTCACTTATTTAACAAATAATATTATTTCTTGAAATAACCATCAATATATAGAAAAACATTTTTAATCTAAATTATTTAATCAAGCTAAATAAACAAAAATATATTTTATTTTCTTCAACTACAAACATTATTTACAACTTGAACATTTTTAAACATCCTAACATTTATATTTATACTTATATTTATATTTACATTTATATTTATATTTATATTTACAACTTCATTATTCTATTATATTATTATTATTATTATATAATAATATAATCATTATAATTATTATAATTATAATAATTATTATAAAATAAAATAATTATTATGTTATATTATTATTTTATTATATTATATATAACAACTTGAACATGTTTACACATGCTAACATTTTAAATGGCTTAACTCTTATCTTCTGAAGTAATAATATCATGAAGAATAAAATGCATCAACGATACAGTTTTCATATTTTCCAAACGTGAAATATTATTTTTTTTATTATGATGAAAATCATACACGTGATATGATAACATTCAACATTATGAGGCATTCATTCAGCGTAGTCTCCTAACTTCAACCTTATAAATGTTCAAGGAAACTTAAAATCGCCAATCACATTTTAGTAGATTTTCTCCAAGCCAACACCAATCTAAGGTTGGTTGGTTGTATTTACCTTTGTCTGAAGATCGGTATTACAAATATACTCAATATTAATTGGTCGTGTAATTGGTACATCACAGTATGCACTGCATGCTGGTCGGAATTGTCCGCTGCGCCACGAAACCAATTCAAAGAAACCATACACGACCATTGGATAGCAACTTCATTGATCATTAACCATTAACCACACACGACCATTGATAAGCAACTTCTTTGATCATTAACCATTAACCATTAACCACACACGACCATTGAATAGCAACTTCCATGATTATTAACCATTAATAACACACGACCATTGAATAGCAACTTCCTTGATCATTAACCATTAATCACACACGACCATTGAATAGCAACTTTCATGATTATTAACCATTAACAACACATGACCATTAAATAGAAACTTCCTTGATCATTAACCATTAACCATTAACCACACACGATCATTTAATAGCAACTTCCATGATTATTAACCATTAACAACACATGACCATTGAATAACAACTTCCTTGATCATTAACCATTAACCACACACGACCATTGAATAGCAACTTCCATGATTATTAACCATTAACAACACATGACCATTGTATAGCAACTTCATTGATCATTAACCATTAACCACACACGACCATTAATAAGCAACTTCCTTGATAATTAACCATTAACCATTAACTATTAACCACACACGACCATTGAATAGCAACTTCCATGATTATTAACCATTAACAAAACATGACCATTGAATAGCAACTTCCTTTATCATTAACCATTAACCATTAACCACACATGACCATTGAATAGCAACTTTCATGATTATTAACCATTAACAACACATAACCATTGTATAGCAACTTCATTAACCATTAACCACACACGACCATTGATAAGCAACTTTCTTGATCATTAACCATTAACCACACACGACCATTGAATAGCAACTTCCATGATGATTAACAAGTTTGTTGAACATTAACCAAAATCTAGAATAGTAAATGTTCAATGATATGTACATATACAATACATAGGCATCAGTGGATCAACGAACCCATGCATACACACTCCTTAACTCTTAGCACCTTCCAACGAGTCTCAAAAACTTAAATTAGTTAAAGGACTAGTAATATGAATAATTATTTTATATTTGTATTACACACCAATAAACTTAAACCATAAAAATGATGAAAAAATGTAATTCAAAAGTATATAACTATTAAACTCTGAAATATTTTTTAATTTCATGGCTCGAAGTGAACAACAACAATAAACGAAATGAAAACAAAAATGTTCCTAATTAATAAACAAAATGATATATTCAGCCGCAAAGTATTCGATGAGTAAGTTTCTCCACAAATGATAATTGCAAAGTCAGAACGAAACTTTATCAATCTGAACTCAATTAAAACTTGGCTTATAATATATTATCCTGTGCATTCTAACTCCTCTTTCACGTCGAGTAACTTGCTTTAACTATCAACTTATTGTCAACAGAATAATAACAAAAGGCCGAAAGTTTTATATTAAATTAAGATAGAATATAACTTTGTGCAGTCTGTTTAATAACGTTTGTAACATTTATGGAAGTATACTGATCATTTTTTTTAACAAACCTACTTATGAATAATCTATTTAGAATCATTACATATACAATACTGTGCTATGTAGTACCATTGCACTTAAAACCTTGTTAACGTGTGATTCTAACTGACCTTATATTACTGGGTCAGACATCAATCTTTGTCATCTGGTCCTGTAAACAGTATCGTCCTCTAGCATACCAATAGTATAATTGTTGATATTAACGTAATACTTTACGGTATACCCGGGTAGTGAAATCCCAATATACATCTATTCACGAGACTTCCATTTTGCCATCTTGTCTTACCCAACGGATCATTAAAGGAAACACTTCTACGGAACATTACATAACTTCCTTCTCAGTTTTTGTCATGTTTGGGCGAATACTTCAATATGTCACCAAAAATGACAATGAACCTGCTTAAAAGACATAATGATGAAACCTAACTTTGTTTTTCAATTTCTAACGGATCCCTCATCAAATGTAACAACTGTCGCACAATAACAGTATTCAAATGTTAGATCATTTCCTGGGAGGTCATTATTGCTCGAGCACGAGTACAGTTCATCTCTCCATAGTCGATTATAATCCTTTTCCAAGTCGATAAACACTCCATATCGATATGTTCGACCATAGATAAATGCACCACTCAATGTTATAAGCTTGGACCCAAACAAGCAGTCTTGAACAGTCTTTCAAGCTATGCCCCGTATAAATCATCTGTTTTAGTAAGCCTATATAAAAAATATAAAATAATATTTTGTAATGGTTATATTCAATAGTGTATATCAAACGTGTATAAGTGTTTATATAAACGTTTTACTGTATACAAAAATTACACTTAAAATACAAGTATTCAATAATTTAATAAAGGAAAAACTATTCCCAAGAAAAAATGAAATAAATTGAAATCACAAAGATAAATTTATTATATTAAAGTATCTGGCACCATTTTGGTGGAAGTGTCTGGCAATTCGACGTCCAAAGTTCTTCATTGAAAATTCTTAAGTTGACCATTTATACGTCTGTAACCTATGGTTTTATTTTCACCGAATCACCGAATCACTCCTGAAGTGTCTTCGTTGTCAAGATGGTATCAGTTGTTCACCGTCCTTTCACAAAGTCAACATTTTTCTGGATGATCTTTGTTTGTTTGTTGAATACATGTCCCTGCCGTGTTTTTCTCTTGCAAGGTTATTATATATCATACAGTGGAATTCAAACCTTTATAAAATGTGAAATATACACTTTAATTTGCAGATAAAATAGTCTCTTCTCTAAAAATTTATTAGGGCATTAAATAATTCGCCTGTAAAACTAATTATACTAATCCTCAAAAATTTTACATTTAAGACTCGCTAACAACATAATCTACCAAAAAGTGTAAAAAGTGTGAATGAAAATAAAAATTAATAAATATATAATAAAAAGTGTTAATATCAATTTCGGTTTGAATCATACAAATATAAAACTGTTTTGCATATTCTACAAAAAAATATAGTAAGCTTTATTAATTGAAACATATTTACAATCAACAAACGCATCATAATATTTTTCAATTGATGCTTTCATACTTTTATTTATTTTTATATGTATTTATAGTGTTTGGTTTGTTTAGAAATACTTCATTGTTGTTAGCTTATCAACGTTCACAGTATAAAATAATTATTTAAATATTAACATGCATTAAAGACTATTACTCTTTCTGAAAATATATATACCATTCACTTTATTTTTTTATTTTAAGCAACACATTCAAATAAATTAAGATGATCTTCATTAGTAAAGGTTATTTGTGTTTGTTTTTTATTATCCGTAAAAATTTCATTTCAAGTTCTAAATCCTTAAAGTAGATAGGCTGATAAAATTAATATCTGGAAATACAATGTTCCCGCTATGTTTAATTCTTTATATTCATACAGTTTTCGTCTAACTTTTAATCCAAACATAATGGTATTATAATTAAAATCGCAATTGTAAGCTACATTTTATATATAAACACGAACTTTTTAATAAAAAAATAAAAATGTATTTATTTGTCATAGTATTGAGTAAATTAACAAAGCAAAACATATAAATGACATATTGATAGTGGTGCACAATTATTGTGTTAAATTATAAATTATTAATATCAATAATCCATAAATGATTGAAAAAAAAATTATTCAACCAACAGAAAAACAAACAGAAGAACATTTACAACCTCGGTTTCCAAATGGACATTTATATTGAATAACATGAAACCTTATCGGGTTTAAATTAGGTTTTGTTAACTGTGTTCAACGCCAATACTCTTCCCAGCCACTACCTGTGTTTGAATATATTAACTCCATAGCCCTCATCTGCATCTCACAATCAAATAGTTTTGTGAAAAAAATGCTGTAGCTGGGAAAATAAAATTAAAATGAAAAAATCAATTTCATTATAAGTGTTCAATAAACAATTATGTTTCTGTATTTATTGGTCATTTAACCAAGGAGTGATTCCTTGAACTTGCCAAAGGGTTAAAATTGGTTTATCAATTCCGCAAATACGCCATCCATGTATATCTGTTGATGCGTGTGCGACACAACGTTATTAATGTGGCATCGATCTATTGTTCGGCTCAAAAGATTTATATCTGAAATTAGATATTTAATTTCTTGCAATAAATTGAAGCATCGTCGTCTTTATTGCTGTTTAATTACCACTCAATGAACAATAAATATCAAAGAGGTATTTGTTTTACTGTAATTCATCGACAATCAATAAATTTATACATGTTTATACTATTAACAAAATTTACGGTTGTATTGTTTTATACATTTATTTGCATATTTAGATCTTATTTGTTCATATTTTTTGTTTGTTTTTAAACCTTTATATAGTAAGTTGTTGAAATAAAACTGTGTACTATTAAACCTTTAGCATTCATATTGTTGATATATTTATATGTTTTTTTGTTATATTGGTTGATTATACAAGCAATTCTGTAGCGTTATGTTCAAATGATCAAGTAAGCGATTAAACAATATCTTGAAGGTACACTATTTGTTGTTTCAAACAACAAAAATGCTTCAAATATTCTAAATATGGTGGATTAGGGTATTATCGACCCCCATACCAATATCGGATTATAGGCCTCTAAAACCAAACTATTCCTTTAAAATCATTAAATTCAAATAAACTGTATGCCATTGTTTACTCATTTTGCTCTTCTTCCAGCTAAACAAAATTTGACAACTTTCTTTTTACACACAAGGATTTTAGTTTTTACGTTTTACAAATAGCCCCAAATCTAACTAGAAGCAAATATTTTGTTTACTTACCTTTTAAGTTTGTAGTTTCAATATTTCTTTATCAAAATTGTTAGTAAAAATTTCGTTAGATTCGTAAACAGTTTAGGAATATATTTTGATAAATTAAAATTAAACTGCACGATTTTGTTATTGTTTCAAAGGTTAAAAAAATATTTTGACCTACAATTTTTTTGAAATACGTAGTAATGTTCTTTCTTTATAAAAGGTGTTTCAGAAGATTTTATATGTGAATGTGTATATGAGTTTTCCTTCATGTTGTAAATTCCGTCCATATAACTCAATGTATTAGCAAACCAGTATTATGCCCTTATATTAACATACAAATCACTGTATACATTTTTATTTAACATAAAACAATGTTTTTGAAGTGCGAGCGAAAGGAAGCAATGCATTATACTGCCACCTATTTTTTTCGTTATTGTTAGTTGTGATTTTGTTTTTTGTAGATGTTTTCTCCAATGTATATTTAACGACAACATAAAGAGGATTTACAATGTGCGTGATATTTTACTTCATTTTATATTTTTTTATGATTTAATAAACATATATAATCTTTTTTGATTTAAATTATATTATACAACTTCAATAAAACTTTTTGCAATTAAATGATACAAAAATCACATTTAAAAACATTTTTCTTAATTAGAAATATTAAGTACAATTTAAAAAAACTTAAGATTTGAACAGGTTTATCATTTTCTTAAACTTGTTTTGGCTGGCATTCAAATATTAAATACTTATGATTTAGATTGTGTTTTATCTTTTCCAGAAAGTTCTTACCAACAAAGTATCCACGAATCATTATAAATATAATTAAATTATAAATATTGAACATAAGACAAAAATGGTAAAAAAAACAATGAACACTGCCGCGTAAGTTAGGCGTAAGTCATATGAGCTCCTATTTTATATTTTATTTGATGGAGCCACTACATTTACATAAGCGCATACAGGTTTTGGTGCAACCATTTGTTCTATTCACTGAGTACTATAATTATACTTTTTTAAGAAATTAAATTTGTTTGTTTATTTGAAATCATATGTTTTTTATACTCTTGTATACAAAAGGTTTGGACACGCTATTTGGTCATTTTTCAATAATGCAGTACGTTAAACACTAATCGAAGTAAATTAAACTTAGAAAATATATATTTTATTATATCTCTCAAAAAAATAAATTGTACAAGGAAATGATATTTTCTTGATTTTAAAAAACACATTTACTTTATCAAATTTATTAATGTCAAGGGAATAACTCAATTGAAAAATTGTAGAATATTATTCTTTACGAATTTTATTTCTTCCAAAGTACTAAAAAACACAATATTTTCTTATATATTATTTGTAAGCAATAAATCATGAGAAAGTTTTCATAAAATTCCAATTATTTGAACAAACAAACTCTGAAGCTGGAAAAAAGTTAAATCTTTTCGTCACATTTGTTCCGAAAGATTACAAGTCTCGGCATAAAATCCAATTAAACGGATAAAAGTTCGAATTAAAAATCTAATTACATTTAATTACACGTCACTGATTCTTTTTTCAATTGAATTTCAATTACACATCTTTATCAGGATAAGTTATAAGTATCAAACAAAATCAAAAAGATTTCCTTTTTTAATTACAAATGAAAAGTAATTAAAAAAATTCTTACGTTTTTTGTTTGCAAAAAGAACTTGATATATTTTATTTGATATGTGTAACATTTCAACTTTGTTGCATACATAAATAACAACAATAATTTATGTTAAAAAAGTTTAGCATAAAAAATAACTAATTCAACAACAAAAGGATTCCAAGACAAACAAATTGATGCTACAATTTATAAGAGTTAATGAAATTCTGATTTAATTAACCATTACACTAATAGTTAGTTTAATAAAATTCAAATACATATAAACTAGTATTGCATACAAGCTGAGCGTAACCTTCGTTGGGGCTTATTTTTCAAAAATTGTATTATATTATAAGTAAATATCGGGTACAAAATATATTTCGAGTAAGAAAATGTGGAAAAGTTTGTTTCTACAATAGTAGTCATGTAGACAATCACGGTTGAACCGTGACCAAGTCTGATAAAAAGACGAAACGTTGGTTTCATCACCTTTTTCATTTTCCTAGTGAATATAATTTATATTTATTATCGAAAACTCTCTTCGTATTTTTAATTTGAATTGCTATACTAAGTAAGCGCATTTAATTTGTCATTATTTTTTTTGCTTAGTTACTTTGGTAATCGTTTAGTTTGCTTCTGTAATCAAGAAAATGTGGGAGAAGTTAAAACTCGCGCCACTTATGTACCTGCATGATTTTTGTCGTGAAATTATATGGCAAACAACTATTGTTCAACCAACGTAGTATTTCTACTAATATTTTTATGGTATTTCATATGTTTAACCATGTTTTCTTTCTTCTCATTTCGCTTATCCTCTCTTCATGTTTATGTTATTTCATATGCTTGACCATATTTTCTTTTCATTTCGCTTATTCTCTCCTAATTGGTATGTTATTTCATACGGTTAACCATATTTTCTCTCATTTCGCCTACTTTCACTTAATGTGTATGTCTTTCATACATTTAACCGTATTTTGTTCTCGATTTACTTATTCTCTCCTCATGTTTATGTTATTTCATACATTTAACCGTATTTTCTTCTCATTTTGCCTACTCTCTTTTAATTTTTATGTTATTTCAAATGTTTATAACTTTAACCGTTTCTTGTAACACCGGTGATACATAAATCTAATAGTTTACTCCATCTTATGTTACACCAGTGATACAAATTAAGTTATTTATGTTTTTGATTACATTACACAGGTAACTAGTTACTTGTGTAATGTAATCAAAAACATTTTTATCACTAGTGTAACATAAGATGGAGTAAGCTATTATATTTATGTATCACCTGTGTTACAAGAAACCGTTAAGGTATTAAAGAGGATTCTTATTTATTGGGCGATAGTACGTAATAGAAAGGTGTTTACAGACGGACGGACTTACAGTATTCAACGCAGTAAAATTATTTATAAAAACTAATTACTGATGTTATTAAGTAATATAATAATAATTAAAATATATTCTAATGTACAATACTTATTACTTCCTTGTATGGTGATTATTAGAAAAATATTAATTGTTGATATTACATTTGTTCATAAAGAACCATTTGAGACATTTCCTAATTATGTAATTGCTTTGTTATTATTTGTTAGATCTAAAAAAGATCACAACATGCTAGAATAAATACACTGTGTAGTAGAATAATCAATACAAACATTTCAAAACAAAATTATTTTTATAATCTATTTTTGGTTTTTCAGTAAGTGTTGTTGGTTTTTCATTTATTTTTATGTTACATAAACAAAAAAATGAAGTGCAGTAATTTAATTACTAAATAAACAGATTGTATCCGATAACATACTGTTATTTATTTATTTAATTATTTATCAGAACACATACCAATTTTGTTTATTTATTTATTTGTTTATTTATCAGAACACATCACAATCTTATTTATTTATTTATCAGAGTGCATACAATTTTTATTTATTTATTTATCAGAACATGTAACAACTTTATTTATTTATTTATCAGAACATAAAACAACTTTATATGTTTATTTATTTATATATTTATCAGAAAAGAACAATTTTATTTATTTATTTATCAGAACACATAAAAATTATCAGAAAATAAAACAATTTTATATGTTTATTTATTTATATATATTGATCAGAAAACAACAATTTTTTTTATTTGTTTATCAGAACACATACAATTTTTATTTATTTATTTATCAGAACATGTAACAACTTTATTTATTTATTTATCAGAACATAAAACAATTTTAAATATTTATTTATTTATATATTTATCAGAAAACAACAATTTTATTTATTTTTTGATCAGAACACA
>JARUHE010293666.1:0-12670 GCA_031471125.1 Archaeomysis grebnitzkii | reverse complement strand
AAAAATCTTACAATATTCATAATATACATCATAATAAAAAATCTTACAATATTCATAATATACATCATAATAAAAAAATCATACAATATTCATACTATGCATCATAATAACAAATCTTACAATATTCATAAAACACATAATAATAAAAAATCTTACAATATTCATAATATAAATTATAATAAAAAATCTTACAATATTCATAATACACATCATAATAAAAAATCTTACAGTATTCATAATATACATCATAAAAACCTGGTAGCATTTCAATCGCTAATAGCTGCTAATTCTTCGCTATTTTCCAAGGGGGTAAGGGGAAAGGTTTTCCCTTAGCTAATAAATAGCTATTTAAGAAGGGGACAAAGCTAAAAAGGTTCCCTTCGGCTATTAGCTAGCTAATTTGAAAGGGACAATAACTGGCTAAATTTTGAAAAATTTCCTTTGGCTATTAGCTAAGGGATATCCCTAAAATTGGTTTTCATATATATTTTTTCAATTGAAGAAAATCAATTAAGTAATTAAAACTTATATTTAACGAAAAAAATTAGTCAGACAGAAAAACTAATTTAAAAAATTATACATTTTTTAACTTGGCTTTTTAACTTATATTTTTTCAACAAAAAAAAATTATTAAAACGTTTGTCAATCAAAATTTTTGTAAAGTTGAGTTGAAATCAAATTAAAGATTTAATGAAGGACTTCATTTTTTCAAAACAAATTGTAATTTTTTTCAGCAAAAAGTTAAAAATTGTATTTTATGGAAATAACGCAGTAAGTGTTAATTTAAAAATACTCATGACAGTATTTGTCAAAATGGTCTTAATAAAAACTTTAGTTTCAACAAAATGTTCTGTAACTCTTGAAACTAAAAACCTTACACTTTCGCTCAAAAATATTTAGAGTTAGAAATTCTGTTTTGTATCTAAAACTCGGTAAATGTTAATTTTTGTAAAAAACCTCAAGGGTTTCCTTTCCACTATTAGCTAGCTAATTTGAAAGGGACAATAGCTATCTAATTTTGAAAAAGTACCCATTTTGGTTTTCTTTTTGTTTAATCAAAAAAATCTTAAGTAAACTGTTTTTAACAAAAAAAAATATTCAGCTAAAAAAAACATATTTCAACGTGGGTTTTAACTTATGTTATTTTTTCAACAAAAGAAAATTATCTAACCTATATATAAGCTAAAATCAGAACCAGTACTAAAAAAATCTCCGGAACTCACTCTTGGGAAACTTACTTGACCAGATAGTCTCTGGCCCTTATACTCAAACTTTTATTAACTTATTGATGTAATATAATAGTTTTATTTATATAATTAGAGAGATAAAGCAATTCTGCGTATATTATATATATATATTATCTAAGATATGAGCTAAAAGTTATTTGAAATTTATTAATAAATATATAATTAACTACCAATATAACGTACATTAACAAAAAAAGTTAACTACAAAAAATATATAATTGAAAAAAAATACAAGGAAAAACACTTTAAATGCTTCAATATATACAAAGTTCCCGTAGCACAATGTATAGAGTGTCTGAGTCAAGATTGAAAGGTACCAAGGTCGAACACCATCTAGGTCAAGATGAAAAATTAAAATTAAAACTTGAAAATTTATCAATTAAATCAATAAATATATAAGAAAAGTAATAGTAATACTAATAATACGTAGTTGTATGTAATTATTAAATTAAATAAGTTTTATAATTTTACAATGTTTAGCCAAAAAACTTTAGCTTTTAGCCAGATTTTTTCTTTGGAATAGCTGGCTAATAGCTAGCTTCCCATTGGCTTTTAATCAAGGATATCCGTCTCATTTAGCCATAGAATAGCCAACAAATCGTAGGATCAGTCACTAACCCTTGATTAGCCAAAGAATTTTAGAATTAGTCACTACAATGCTACTAGGGTAGAATGTTATAAAAATAATGAAAAATAATATTTCAATGCTAAATCTTAACAGGATAAATATGAATAATAATTAAAATAAATTTCTTAGAGCAACTAAGGAAAACATTTATATTGTATGAGTAACATATTCTAATTAAATATTATCCTCAACTTCATATAGAAATAATAAACATGAGTTTGCTTTATAAAATAAATACGTAAGTTACGCGAATGAGGGTGTGACTTTGTATAATTTCGATCAAAATTAGAATGAGTGAATTACTGTCAGAACTATTTAATCAAAAACTATATTACCCACAAACAGCGTGTATTTAAAAAAATTACATAATTGATGGAAGATATTGTTAAGATCCGATTTAAATAGAACGTTTTCAATGTGTATCTATGTCGGTGAAAAACAAAGAAAGAAAGAAGATTATTCTGAAAACAAAATACGATCGAAAGATATGTATTTTTAAACAAACAAAAACAATTACCTTAAGGACTATATTGTTAACCAATAATCATAATTTACTTTGTTATGACATGTATAATAATATAATACAAAAGTAGAACTGAGATAACAATAACAAATAATATAAAAGAAATAAAATATAACAATGTATAAAAATGTCTAGCATAAAAAGACTGTTATGTTGATCTTTACATTGCATTGTTTTATATTGAAAATTTTTTTTATCTTCAAAAACAATGTAAAGTTTACTAAACAAATAAAAATAAATGCACATTGACAAGTGTATGTTGAGTGTTTGTATGTCTCTATCGTTTGTATATTGGAAAGTATTTGCTAATGTATACATTACTTTTTCTTGTGGAGTTAAGATATGGTAGATGTTATGTACTCTCTAGTAATACATTTGAAAACATTGTGCATATTTGAAGCTGTTTGCATTTGCTTAAGTAGGAAAACGTTTTAATGAGAGATATAAATTGCAGGAATATCAGAAAACGTTTAAAATCATAACATATTTCGATCATTAAGATTAAATTATATTAATAGATTTAATTATTCTAAAAGTGTTCACAACCTCAAAAAGGCCAAATCTTTTGCATTAAGAATGAGGCTAATTATTCAACAGGGATTATACATAATTAATCTTAAATGGGCGACATTGCACTGTTTTGTTGTTTGGCTCCTTGGTTATCTGCCTTTGTGTGTTTTATATTGCATTGTTGATACAATTTTTTAATTATAACAAGTTTTTCTTTGGCAATACATTTATTGTTGAACGTAATATTAGTCTATAGAACAGCGAGTGTTGTTACCATTTAATGTGTTGATAAGGTTTGCTCAACTGTATGTTTATTTGAATAAGTGTTTAAAATTATTTCACTTTATATTAAAGTTGTGTAGTTTTTTTTAAATTTTTATTTTCCCCAAAAATATATTTTATTCAGGTTAATAAAATAATTAGATTTGTTATAAGAGCTCACACTGTTTGAGTAAGTTGCATTGTAACTAGTGACTGAGGTTAATTTTTCTATATTGTTATATTACTATTTTTATTATTATTATATGTATTGTTGTTGTTGATAAACATAAATAATGTAAAACAAACAAATAGACAAGTGGAAAACAAATTTTTAATTTAATTTCTGTCCATTTAATACACACAACTGTTTTATAAAAATGAAAACAAAACAGTTTGTTTACCCTCACTATTTCATCCACAATTACTGAAACCAACAGCATCAGCTGCAAAATACATTTTTTCTTTCGTTTTTATTATAATTTCATGCACATTTATGACACAAAAACAAATTATTTTCACTCTAATTCACCAGATTAATAAGAATCAACATAATTGAAGTGTTTTTAGTTGTTTTAAACCATTGTACAACTTTCTTAGCGTTATGAAGTACATCCTTTATCTTTAATACATGTGTGTGTTCTTTTTCCCAAAAGGTATAACTTTTTGAAGTTTGTCTTAGTTTTTCAAATGATTGTATAATTTTGAGGCTAGAACGAAACATACAAAAGCTGCCTTCTGCTATAAGGCTGAACATATTTGTGATGTGTGACTATATTGTGTGCACATACCAACTATTGGATTTCTTTGAATGACTTTGTGACGTTCAGACATCGGCTAGGATGCTGATCCTCTCACACTATAGTTGTAGTTTTAATATTTTATGAATACCATGCACAACCTGAAGATTTCCGGAAACAATTATATTTTAGTTATTCTTATTATTTATTAAATCAATAGAGGTCCGAGATTGGCCTTCGCTGTGTTGATTGTAATATTTGAAGGTGTCAATATTAGTACAGAAGGACTAAGACGATGTGTTAACAATCGGAGCCCTGTGGGGATGGTCTAAACCTTTTTTATAAGCGGGACCTGCGCAAAATTATGGTGTACCGTTGAAATTACTTCGTTCCTATAGACTGATTGATTATATAAATAAAGGGGCCAATGCCCACCGCTGCCCCCTCTGTTAGACTGAGCTGCAAGATTTGACGGCGTCAAAAACGACTATCGGGGCGTGCTATGTCTGGGTAGGTTGCCGGATGCGGACACAGTGAAAGGAACTCTAGATACTGATGGGACTTTCTTGGAGACGCCACTGTGAGGACTTGTTATACAGAGAAGCCACGTATGGCAGATGCTCGCAAACACCCGCGTGACTGGCGGCAGAGAGAGCTACCAAGTCTACGTGCTGTCTTGTTGTTTGCGTTCATTAGTAGTAGTAGATTTGTCCTAATAGGTATACGGTGGTTTTGAAGTTATTATTTGAAACAGGGCTTACTGTACTTGAGGAAGAAGTCGTCCGATGCACATATATGCACGTATTTTCTCACATGTATGCTAGTAAAGCAGCAACTTTGGAAATTTATTATTTCATGAATAAATATTGTTTAACTGTTGAGAAAAGAAAAACAATGTTTAACGGATTTTATGAACCAATTAGATCCAGTCTAATACAGGGTGGTTCAAAAATAAGTGGACAAAAAATGATAACATTTATTCTGAGCTTACGTATACATGAAATTGTATTTACTATTGCATGTATTCGTAATCTCAAAATAAATGTTATCATATACTGTCTATGTACTGTTGGACCACCCTGTATTTTCTTTGTGACTTACATACCGTATGTAACATATATTATCCATTACTCATAGAAATATACAATACATACAGTTTTGTATACATGTTTGTGTTTGGGTTAACCAAATGAGTTGTGTTTAACTTTATTAAAATAAAATTGTAAAAATATTTGAGAAAACAATAAAGTTTTATTTGAAAATAAAATACATTTTCCAAAAAAATTTGAAGTTTTTTGAAACGTCAAACAAACGTCGAAATTTTGAAGTTGATTTGATAATAATATTTTGTGAAATTTCAGTTGGAATGATCTTCCTAAAGTTCTTTAATAAAAGTGAAAATAAAATATTATAAAAATATTTTAATGAAAATGTTTTATTGTTTTACATAATTTTCTTTTGTTTTTCCTTATATTTCCCATTTAAAATTTTGTTGTTCATGTTAGGAAAATTAGTTAATACATCGAGCTTATATTTTAGAAATTTTTGTTTTGAATGTATTATAATGTATTATTTTATTTCTTTAATATACAAAAAATTTCATTTTAAAAAACAAAAAACATTTACAACAAAAATAATACATAATACTTATATAATATTGTTAACACAATAATACAAACCTGGAGACCATATCCTGCTGTTCATCAACACAAAAAATCATCATTCAATGCAGGCGTTCAGATAAAGTTATTATTACTATCTTCTGGGATCAGGCTGAACGAGATTTGAGATACAGCATCAGTCTTAAATACCTGTTTACTTCTGACTCATCTTTCAGTGATTAGAATGTATTTTAAAAGTACAAATCTTATTATGGTTCTAACGAAATTGATGTTATGAGAGTAGGCTTAGTTTATTTTCTTGGCTATTAATTGTTTTAAGCGATTATGGTAAACTTCACCTTCTCTGGCCATGCGACCAGCCGTGGAGAATACCAAGGATGTGCAAGTTCCTTTTTCGGTGTTTAGAATACGATTGTTGTATGTTTTTTTAGATTGCTGCTTGTATACCTGGCGAAGGTTTTATATTAATATAACTAGGAGTATTGGGGTGAAGGACGTGGACATTGAGGAATGATCGTTCGTAGGGGCTACATAGGCCCACGGCTGAGACATCCAGCCTGACTGTTTCTGCTTTGTTGGTACTTTGGTGTAATTCATCCTATGCTGGAAGACGCGATGTGAAGACTTTGCTTCCCCATTAGAGGCTTAAAACTGTATCTATTGTTCTGGAGGCCGCCTCAATCAGAGTTCCAAAGACGGCTGGTACACCCCATTGCCCTATAGTGCCCTAAGGCGGTTCCTGCACTCTAAAACTGTCACCAATGCCTTGGCACTTCAACATGTCTAGGCAAAACATAGGCAAAGATATCATACAGGAAACGCTCTGTCTACGGGCATTTCCTCAAAATTCACCATCAAAACTTGTTTGGCAAAGAATCCAGAAACTGCAGGGGAAGTTCTTCCCGGCCCTATGCATTCTCTTAAGCTTGATGATGTTTTACACAACGAGTGTGATAAAGTCCAATGCTGATGATTACAATGTTCCTTTTTGTTAGATGAGTTAGAGAAAGCCCTGCGGCACTCCTATCCTACTTCTTCGGGTGACAATGGTGTCCATAGGCCTAAAAATGTAATACGTTCGATAGTTTTAATCAATAATACAATAAATGCGATGTAAAAAAGTAAGAAAAGTAATAAAAATAACCACCCATTATAAAAAGAAAAAAAAGAAAAGTTACGTTTTGAAGCTATGTTCTCAAACATTTTAGTGTATGTCTAAGGTTCCTTTCACTTTTGTATCATGTATAATAATAATGTATATATTGTATTAAAATGTTTGTTTCGATCTTTAAACTCGGATTATTATATAGTAATATAAGAAGCATGTTAGTATAGAAAGATCGATTTAAAAAATATTCTTAATACTTGTCGTATGGATGTTTACTTCAAAAACCCAGTTCTAAGCATGGAACAATGTGAAAGCCTTAATAACCGCTTGAACGGCTTACATACAAAATGTTTTTTTTTTTAATTTGTTACAAAACTATATATAGAAATACAAATATAAATACAAATATCAACATATATATAAATATATACAAATGTACATATAAGTATAAATAAAGACTTAATACAACATAAACACAACACACAACAAACTTATACTAAAACACGGACAATATATTACATTATTGGGTCAATTATTTTGAAAATACTGAACTAAATGTAAATATTTAACTGGTTAAGATCCCAATAAAAAATGTTTTAGTACTATAACATTTAAAAATAATAGAGGATTAGATTTAATATGCTTATTGCAACTGTACAACAGTTAATTAACACAATGATGATTTTTTTCAAAGTATTACTTTTCATGAAGCTAATTGATTGTATTATAAGAACCGGTTTTGATGTAAAAATTAATGAAGTGTAATTAAAAGGTCAACTAAACTGAAACAAATTAATAATTAAATTGAAGTTGTATATAAACTAGTATTATGTGTAATATGTTAAGCTATGATTTGGTATTACATTAGTTTTAGGTTCAACCTTGATTATCAAACACAATGTATCATTGATTATATCATTAACGTAGATCTTGAAACATTTAATTTAAATTAACAGTTCAATATTATATCATTATCATTAAAATAAACATTTATATAAATAAATTCTACTCATTTCTTGAGGTACAAGCTCTTTAATTTAAATGTTGATAAATTATAAATTTAAACAAACCGGACACTTATTTAAATAACATTCACCATACAGTATTCGTTCATATGCATTGTTATTATTAAGATAATACAAAAAAACTAATTGAAAATGAACATATAAAACAATAATACTTTTAGAAATACAAAGTTCAAAAGCTACGTAATTTATTTAACATAGTTGATACGAATTTTTAAGCAAAGACAGTCGAGGTTATGGATTTTGGTGTATGAAATTTGTTGATATCTATACGAAATATGTAACATATCATGAAGGTTTTGCAAATAGAGTTAAGGCCCAAGCTTTGAACAGTATAGGACTAACCATCATGTATTTTCCACTGCCTAGTTATTATTGCGAATTTCGTTGTCACCACTACATGTAAAACATCAATTTATCACTCCTGGCACATGCATGGTATGTGATAGCCCAATAGTTATGAAGATTAGCTAACATTGAACATTTTTTTGTGATTACAACAAACACATTGTGCATTTTCAGAGTATGGAAATAATGGGTATCATTAGCGAAAGAGGTATTGAATGATTCAGCGCCATAGCTATCTCATAAATATTTATTATATAAGCTAAATCTGTTTATTTATTATTATCAATTGTATTGTAAAAGATATTTTCGGAACATTTATCCAAAGCTCAGATATGAGATAGGTCTTGGTCATATTTTTTTATTTGTATTAATTAGTATTATTTTAAAATGTAAAACTTTAAATTTTAAATGAGATAGGTCTCGGTAATATTTTGTTTGTTTTTATTAATTAGTATTATTTTAAAAATAAAAATAAAAAATTTAAAAATTTAAAATGAGATAGGTCTTGGTCATATTTTTTTGTTTGTAATAATTATTATTATTTTAAAATTTTCTAAATAGTTGATCGTACTGATTTTTTTCAAAAAAGACAAATTTGTAAATTATTTAAATTATATAACTAAGGTATTACTCACATATAAGTTACAGTGAAAGTATTTTGTTTCTTAACAGGTAAAATATTTTATTTCGCCGTGACGTCATACATGTGACAAGGTCACGGCCAATCACCGACATTTATTTTGTTACCACTTATATATTCTGTGATTTATCTTCCGTTCATTGGCTAGTTACGAGTTTCATATAAATTTGTTGTAAGTTTTAAAATGCATTATGTCTGTCTGTGTGTTACAGTGATATTAGTTTATATGCAAAATGGAAAGGCAACAAAAATCATTCAAATAACACAAATTATTTCAATTTAATTGTTTATCTAACCCGAATTTGCCACTTTCAAGATAAAACAAATTATTTTACTTGAAGATAAATTATTATACATTTGGAATACATTTATAATCACACATGCAAAATGAATTTATTGATAGATGAATTATTTTTCATCAATGAAGGACAAACTTTTGTCAATTGATTTGTTATTTGTCAGTAACGACAAACAAACAAAATAAAATAGATTGCAGTTAGTAATGAAAACAATTATTATTGCTTTTGGAGAACAAGTTTGGTCAGGTGATCAAAGCTTATCATATAATATATACAATGACGTGGTTTAGGAATGAAAACAAAAACTTTGTATTTTTATACCAGTTGATAAATTATTTAAGAAATCAATTGTTTCAACTGTATAGTAATATGATAGAGGGGAGTACACATACAAAGGCTAGATGAATCTTTTATATTTACTCTTGTTTAGTTTTTTTTTTATTTCTAGATAAGATAAAAACATCTTAAAGTTGAAACTGAAAAACAAATGATAGAATTTACAGAAAAGTTGTCTCTTTTTATTATTTTTGTTTGCTGCTCACCGCCTAATTTTTTTCAGTTTACATAAAAAATCCGACGAAAATCTTGGTTTTGTGAATCCCAAATAATTTGATTTAAAATTAAAAACGAATTTCGGTGAAATTTGACGCTGGGAAATTCGTCTAATTTCACGGCAGACTTAAGATTTCTTTTTCGGCTTATCTGTCTGAGTCTTCTTCTCATTATCCCCGAGAGCCGAAATTTTGTTGTTTTCTTTTTTTGGTTGCTCTCTAAAGCGTCTTAAATTTACTTATTAATGACTGTTATTGTTTATTTGTATTATTATTGCTTTTTCATATTGTTATTAATACCATAATGACTGTTAGTGTGATATATGATACCAAAAGTATCATATAAGACTGCAATAACAACCTTATGTAAGCAATAAATGGGTTTAGTCAGTGTCTTGCCTCTCTGTGTCCTTCATGTTATAGGACATGGTGGAGATCGAAAAAAAACTCGTACTCCAGAAAAAACGAGCTCATGAAGTCTTAGCAAACGGGTTTTGATAATCCCTGAAGTTTTATGGAACAACTCGAGGTTGAAATAAGAGAAACCTCTACAGAAAATAAAATTAATTGTTTTGAGGAGAGCCAAGATTGGTAAAATAAGTTGATATCGGAAATGTTAAGAGCCGGATTCTTGCTAGTAGAGGCAGAGTAATTTATTGAAAAAAAAAATCGTAATATTCGAAAAGAATAAACAGAGAGAAACGTAAAATGCAAGAACAAATTGTTTAGTCTGTTCACCAACAATGAATGGGACATAGTTTCGCATAGTTTATGCGAGAGGAACTGAAGGATGAGAAGCAAGAAATTGCTGACTACTTATGGAAATAAATGTCTAAATTCGAGTAAGTGCGACTGAAAGAACTACTGTCCATGAAACCAAGACCCAAGGAAACCAGTGAATCAATTCAACAAGGTCCAAATTAAGAAGAATCTGAACGCGTTGCGGAAATAGAATGCGTCTTGAACTCTTTATGTTCAAAAAAATAAGAGATTAGAAACCAAATCGAGTGTCTCCAGAGCGAATGTATTTCGATTATGGCCAAAACTGAGTAAATTGAGGAGGCATGGCTAAAAACGAGGAGATCATAGAAGTTAAAAAAAGAAGATGGGAAACAACAACTGGGAAATCTTGTGAGACAGAACACGCTTCGTGAAGATCATTTATCCCAACTAAAAAACAAGAATGAAAGCAGCTCAAAAGAGTTGTCCATCCTGTAGAACGAAATATAATTTTTATGAAAAAATTGAATCGTTCGTATATTCAACCCGAGAAGAAGCACAAGCGAGTTCAGAAAAGACGCCAAGAAGAAAGAGGAAGTTTGTGGCAAGGACAGAGACTGCAATTGTGTTGTGAATAAAAAACAGCCATCGGAGTTCTTAATAAACGTCGGATGCAGCTTGAAATCTGAAAATGTCCAACCTCACGAGACAAGTGTGTCGTACGCTTAAAATGTTGAGACGATAGCTTAAGAAGACAAAAATGTATAAACTCATGCATCAAAAGTTTCAAAAAATAGATGAGAAACAAGTAAAATTACAAAAAGTACAAATCTCATTATCGAGATGCTTGTACAGAAGCTGATACAACAAATTAAGATTAAAACTGAGAAAGTTACAGTACCAGAAAAAGGCGCACGAAGAACAATCGAAGGAGAAGAAGCAGAGAGCCGAAGTAGAGAGAAATCCACCGTCAAGACAAAGCTGATCTCCCAAAAGACTCGACTGTATGTTGATGCCTATAATAAGCATGCAGAGAAGGTAGTATCCATAAGAGTAAAAATAAAGAAACTAAAGAAGGTAAAGTAAAAACAAATATGATAGTTTCTCGAACGTGGGAAGAGTTATTAAAATAAATTCAAGGCAGAATCTATAAGAGTAAAAATAAAGAAACTAAAGAAGGGAAAGTAAAATTAAGTATCAAAATAAGAAAAACGATTTTTAGTGTAAGGGAAAGATGCTGGTGAGACAACGAAGAAGAAGAAACTACAAGAGAAGGAAGAAAAGAAAACATGGACAGAGTTGTTGGTGGGAAGGAACTAGATGCATGTTGGAGCCTCTGAAAGCAAATTGATAAAGACCATAACCCACTAGATGATAAAGAGACTTCAAGCAATTAGGAAGCAGTTTATTGAACTCATTAACAAACAAAGCCGTTGTTATTTGATTAGTTTAATATTTATAATATTTTTCTTTCACACTTAAAAGAAAATTAAGTGTGAAAGATTGTGGTATATGATACCACAAGTATCATATAAGACTGCAATAACAACCTTATGTAAGCAATCAATAAATGGGTTTAGTCAGTGGCTTGCCTCTCTGTGTCCTTCATGTTATAGGACATACGGCCTACCGGATGGGCATTTTGTGAAACTGAAGGTTTCTCACGCATTTTTTACATATAATAACAATAATAATAATAATAATAATATACTTTATTTCATCCATAATGACATATGTTACAATCAGATACAGTACAAAATCCCCCACATATTTACAATCAGTTGGAACATTATAAAAGTTTGCATAAGAAACATTCAATCATTATTCTGTTGCCAATGTACGTGAGCAATCAGGGCTTTTATGTTATTTTCCAGAACATTTACACCATAAAAATATATAAATAGTTTGAATATATGTTTTAAAAAACAATTATCTATAAAATAAACTCTATTAAATTTAAAAAGAGAGTTTGTTTTATTTAAAAAGTTTATTAAAAAAAATGTATTTGTATAACGGCAATTTTATGTCTAAACAAGAGCATTTGGCAGACATCAGCAACATCATGACTGCTTGAAAACGTGGGACAGACAACCAGCTATTTTTCTCAGCGAGTTACTGTAACACATTAGATGTTCGAAAATTACAACTATTGACAACATTGAGCGAGTTCCATTATACAAGTCCATAGGTCGGGCAACAATATGATCTAAAAAGATAAATAAAGGTTTCTACATTTACTTGATTAAAATGTTTAATAACCGAACAAAAACTTGAATAAAAACTTTTAAGTGTATCAATAATATCTAAATTGTCATCCAAATTAAATTTTAGAACAAAATTTTATTTTAGAATCAAGATCAAGGTTTGGTACTTTGTTTCTACGAAATATCACACATTTTGATTTATCAACATTAAGTTTGAGATTAAGGGATTCGATATCTTGTATAATAT
>JARUHE010293555.1:0-12671 GCA_031471125.1 Archaeomysis grebnitzkii | reverse complement strand
AAGTTGCTTATAATGACCATCTAACCAACATTATCAGGAGTAACTATTTTCATAAAACAAATATTGAATTATAGCCACGCGAGATCTCAGGTCATCTATGGCTAGTTTATATATTCATTCATTCATTCTTTAGAGAAAATACCACCTGATATGCCTTTAAATGGCCAAAAAGGATCCTTTTTTATGTTGATGTTGTTTTGCTTTACTTCATAGGATGGTAAATTTATCACGAGAACAAACATTTCAGGAATCGGTTTTACTCAAGGATTGAAACAAAAATTATACACTCTTTGTATGCACAGGATCAAAAATATGATTTTGCTCAAAGACTAGATAGTGATATATAGCAGCTCCAGGCATATGTACGTTTATGTATATTCTCAATAATTATAGATTTTATGCTTTTCTATACTAAGCTCAAAAATGGAAAACATCGACTTTGTAGGAAACAGGAACTGGAAACCAACAAAGGTTAATTGATATGACAGCCTTTTTCAATGATCTTACTCAAGGTCATTGTGCGGTTCTGCTTGTATCGTATGCTTACAAAGGATACGACACTACAGGTGCCTTTAAATCAAAAGGTAAGTTTTTAGGAAATATTTCTATATATTACAAATGGGAGAAACATGCAACGTGAAGAAGTTCACTTGTGCTGCTTATGGAAAGCAAAATTACATTATATTTTCTATGATTATGGAAAAATATGACAATTCTGCTGAAATTTAGGAACCTTTCCCCCATGCTTTAAATTGTTTAAATAACACCAAGTTACCATGGGCAATTTTCACAATGCATATGCTAGCATTCCAGTGATAGGCACTTTCAACCAATATAAGTAGGAGCGATGATTATAAATTCTTTCACTTATGTAATAGATATAGAAAACAATAGCCATGGCATTAAATCAATAATTTGATCCATACCTGTAGAGTTTTACTCCGGGGGTTTCATTTCAGTATTTTGTAATCTATATGCATTATACTCTATGAAACTGCATGACCGCCTTCTGTCATCATTTAGTGTTTCCATATAGTGGGCAGTATACAATTCTGTTAGCTCATAGTCCACCTAAAATTGGTCAAAATTAAGACCCGTATCTATATAATGATATATTTGTTTTACATATGATGAAATTCTAATTATGGTGATTTTAATTCATGTGTTAAAAATATAGCTAGCAGCTATATTCACATTCAACAGCTTTCCTAAATAAGCAGATTATTTGCATACATAGACCCTTATTGACCAATAAGGATACCATTATAATCATACTACGTAGCTTACAACTGATATTATAATTTGGAGATTTTCAATAGTGGTAGCATTCGATAGGATTTTTCCCTGCAGTTTTATGTCAGAATTATCACACCAGAAATTACCGCCAAAATAAATTGTTTTCATTGTTCAAACCTCCTAAACCACGCACAATTGAAAACTTCATAAAAATGCATGTAGCAGTAAGATAAATGTTTATTTATTTTTAAAAATAAGATACAGAAATGAACTCTGTTAAGTTGTCGTAGTCTTTTTTTTTGTTTTCTTATTTTGCTTTCCACCTTACTTTTGTCTCGTGTTTCTTTTCTCCTCATTCCTCGTTCTTCAATCTTCATTCTTCGTTCTACCTTTCTACATTAGCTTCTGTAGATAAGTGCTGGCTCTGCCTGGAATTTGATATTATATATCGATGTTTATTGTCCGTCTATAGCGTCGGGTTTGATGGAATACAACTTAATTGACAGTGAAGATTACAAACAAAGACTAGCATCAATGTTTGTTCTAAAAATTCTGAATCATAGGTTTGACAGCAAAATGTATCACAATGATACAATATTGTATCAACATTGAGCAAATTAAAACTTCTATATAGAGTTGGTTGGTTGATCTGTTTAAAGTCCTTCTACCCCATTGGATCATTGAGACTAGGGTCTAAAGCGACCCCCAACCACAAAAAAATGTATATGAATGTACGACCACCCATCCTCTGAGCTGCTATTTAGCAACCCACAGAGAAGAATGAGGTTCTCCTTAACATGCGGCCTACTAGAAGAAGAATGAGAAAGGATTCGAGGAGACACTGTCTTTTATACTTACGCACGTATCTTCTATCACACGATTTATTCCAGATATTTTCGTAAACCGTTTCAAATTTCGTAAAAGCTCTGTTACTTATTCGAAATCATATTGCAATTTACCCGCGCCCTCTACAACTTTTGAGAAGTCGTTTTGCGGAACAAAAACACTTATATTTTCTTCATTTATTGACCGATGTGCTGTTTATAACTTTTACTAAAAGTGAAAACGCATTTACTATAAATTTAATTCAATAACATTTATAATTATAGCGTGTGTTTTTCAAGTTATGCTTTCCACA
Source organism: Archaeomysis grebnitzkii (assembly GCA_031471125.1). Lineage (NCBI taxonomy): Eukaryota > Metazoa > Arthropoda > Malacostraca > Mysida > Mysidae > Archaeomysis > Archaeomysis grebnitzkii. The sequence continues at coordinate 10,297 of JARUHE010293555.1, read as the reverse complement.
AGGTTAACCATAATCAAAATTTGGATTATAACTTTTTATTTTAAAACAATGTTTAATTAGATTACAATTCTCAACAACCTTAAGAAGACATTTTAAAAAAGTTTATTTTTTAAATAATAGTTTTTTTATTGTTTTCAAAAAATAAAAATAAACTTTTTTATTTTATATTTTACATGAATGTTTATTTAGGTAAGTAGAATACTACTATTGTCGTAAAGTTATTTACATTCAATGTAGGAGAAAGCAAAATTTTCAGCAGGTGCGAGCTCGTTTTCACGACCTTCTTGGGCATAGCTAACAGATTTCATCCAGTAACTGCCTGCAAAGAAAAAACAACGCATTAATATCAGTACTAGGAAGCTTAACACTTTAACTGTTTCTTGTAATACTGATGATACATAAGTATAATGATTTACTCCATCTTATGTAACATCAGTGATACAAAACAACACATTAATATCAGTACTAGGAAACTCAAACTAGTGCGCTGTAGTTTATAGGATTTCCACAAGGCTAGTTGAAAGGAAACAGTCTATAAAGATCATAATAGATGATTAACATCATTTTTATTACTTGTTATCAATTTTCTTAAGAAATGTAATCAATTAAAGAAAATAGAAAATAAATCAAAGTTTCTACAATATTTAGATTAAACAAACATGTTAATTTTGTTGGAAAACCTAGTTTTTGTTAAAATCAAACACACAATTTCACGAGGATAAGTTTATTTTCAAACAACTACGTATTTCTATATATTTTGGAGTCACCTGACACCCTCATCAGTAGAAACTTGTTTTGATCGATTCTTTTTTAGAAAGATTGACCTTATTAGAAAAGAGTGTTATCATACATACTACAGCTTTACATTTAATAATAAACTTATCCTCGTGAAATTGTGTGTTTGATTTTAATAAAAACTAGAAAGTTTTTCAAAAAAAAATGTTCAATGAAGCTTATACAATTACAAATTTCAATTAAGAATAAACAAGAACGGCTTATACAATACAGTATACATTTTTTTTATATAGATCGAAAATAGCACAAGTGAGGTAAGCTCTATGTTATTTGAATGTGGTTTGCCTCACTTGTGCTATTTTCGATTATTTATTATATAATATCTATGCTACAGTTGTGACATTGTATCAACTTTTTCTTACATACCACACATACCAACAATAATGTAAATAAACGTACCCGAAAAGCAGTCACGTGACCCCGTGATGTATTAAACACCATCATTCGTTTGGTAGCAATTTTAGCATAGATTAGCACGTCTTAGCTTGGTGTTTGTTAACACTTTAACCGTTCCTTGTAACACCGGTGGTACATAAGTCTTTTGGCTTACTCCATCTTATGTAACACCAGTGATACAATTCAAGCTAGTTATGTTTTTAATTACTTTATACGGGTAACTAATTACCTGTATAAAGTAATCAAAGTAATTTGTATCACTGGTGTTACATAAGATGGAGTAAACCAAAAGACTTATGTATCACCGGTGTTACAAGAAACGGTTAAAGTGTTAAGCCATTCTTGTTTCAGCTGAAAACCTTTGATAGGAATGTAATCTTGGTACGCTTGCAGATTATGTTTGGTATTAGAGACCAACTTCCTTTTTTTTCTTTGTACTTCTTTTATGACAAAATAGCTTGAGTTAAATGAAAGTTATTTGCAATGCTAACTTTGATGTACTATCACCCAAGAAATAAGAGTCCTCGTCAACTGAAAAATTACTTGAAATAAAATTTCAAATTGTTTAATCAACTTTATAAATTATTATAAATAAAGTAGAAATCTATGACTAGTTTTTATATTGTTTTACTTGTTGGGACTCTTATTTCTAGGCCGATAGTACATTAGACCTTGTGACAATAGTTGTTCAGGCTTTAGATGGTTTGAAGCTCGTTAGGCCATGGCAAAATTGGTAAGATGTTTGACTTCTACTCAAACGAACCGTGGTTCGATCCTTGAAAGTGTAGTTGGAAAGGCTGTTACAACCATTGATTGTAGGATTAAATACATACACCAAGATAATAAAAGATAATAAAAGATAATAAAATATAATAAAAGATAATAAAAGATAATAAAATATAAAAAAAGATAATAAAAGGATAATAAAAGATAATAAAAGATAATAAAATATAAAAAAAGATAATGAAAGATAATAAAAGATAATAAAAGATAATAAAATATAAAAAAGATAATAAAAGATAATAAAAGATAATAAAAGATAATAAAATATAAAAAAAGATAATAAAAGATAATAAAAGATAATAAAATATAATAAAATATAATAAAATATAATAAAAGATAATAAAAGGATAATAAAAGATAATAAAAGGATATAAAAATATAATGGCATAGAATATAAGAATGGCATCGAACAAAATAGAGAGGTAGAATAAGATAAAAAGGAAAAAATATAATGGGATAGAACAAGATAAAGGGATAGAATAAGATAGAAACATAAAAGACGAAAATGTGATAGAATAAGATAAAAACGGAAAATGAAAATGGAAAGAAGTAGATAAAGAGAAAAAAATATAATGGAAAGAAGAAATTAAGAAATAAAAGGATAATAGGAAAGAAGAAGACAAAGAGATTAGACAAAACAAATGTGCAAAAGCACAAGTTTGAAGTGAATTCATCCATAAGCAAAAAACATTTAAATTTTGTTGAATGTAGAATGGAACACACAACAACAACAACAACAACAACAACAACAACAACAACGACAACAACAACGCCGACGAAGACGCAACGCAGACGACCACTATATCTCAAATTCGTTCCACTCGCTCGACAAAAGCACTCTAAAATACAATATGCTGGCAACCAAAGATTATTTTCATTTTCCATTAACAAACTAAATAAAAGTTATAAAAAAATTTGAGTACAAAGTTTTCAGTTTTTCACACCAATTATTCTTTTTGAAATTCAACAGCAATAAAAGAATTGTTTTGTAAACTACATTAATACTGTAATCGTTTTATGTAACACCCGTGATACTCCAATCACTTTACTGATGATACATAAGATGGAATAGGCCATCAGGTTAGGTATCACCGGTGTTACAAGAAACAGTTGAAGTGTTCATTGTAAATAATTTGTCTTTGCAGCATAGATAATTATCTGTGGTTTCCAATGATATAGCTTTGCATTATGTCTGCGTTATCGCCACAAAGGACCATTTTACCATTGATAATTAACCTTATTTATCGTTGGATTTTAAATATAATTTTACATAACTATCTAAAGATAACAAATAAGTATTTTTTTTAGAAATTTTTATTAAACCTATATTTATCTGTTATATCTATAAAAATCGTCCAATTGTTTTTAAATTGGATAATTTACATATTTATGTATAATAATCAACTATAAAACAATGATAATGAAACATATAGATGATGCAAAGATAAAACAGAAAATTATATTATTTAGTATTATCATGAAAAATATATTATTGTACATTACGTTGTTTCATGTTGGTTCATGTTTTCAAATTAGCTACTCTGAATGAAAATTTTAACGATTTTTTGGCAACTTTTTTCAACAAGCAACGAAACTAACGGTTTTTGGCAACTTTTCCAACAAACAACAAAACAAACCCGAGTTTTATGAATATATTTTGCAAGAACTTTAGGCGCTTGCGTAACACGCAGAATGGGCGTGTTTCTTCAGTTGAAAAACTAGGTTAATGTGACGTCATATGATGTATTGTTCAACTTAATGAAATACCACTAAAGAATAATTAGAGTTTTCGAATGAATCAAAAATCCTTTTGACTAATTAGATTTTTTAATTAATTAAAAGTCTTTCAATGAAACCTTTTTTTAAAATAGTTTTCCTTCCTTTATAAAGTAATTTTGTTGTTTTGTTTGAATTCTAAATCTCTGAACTTGATAATAAATCTTTTTAAATTTTGAATGTATACTTTCATTATATGTAGATCAAGTATAACGTTCAATTCAATGAAATATACATACGATAACCGACACCTTAATGCTAATGCAATATCCCACGGTAAGAAGAGTCTTTTTTGGTGGATGTGTTATCTGGGCAGCATTTTTCTTATGTATTACAAAACAAAACAAAACGTTTTCATTGCGAAAACATTTCACTGCTTAGAGTTAAGCTTATGTGGTCGGCAATTTAAGCAGCCGGTAATCGTGCAATGACTATTTGGTTTATAGTTTGCGGGCATAAATGTGCAAACAATTTTACTAGTTTTTGGAGCCAGCTCTGAAAAGAACGTAACAATTGCAAACATTTTTCACGTGTCTGCATCCATTTAAAAAATAGAATAATTCAAAACTATATAATTCAGTTCAGATTTTCATAAAACAAATCATACTGAAAAAAATAAAACAATATAAACGGACATCAAGTCTAGGGATCTGTGTGGGTTGTTTCAAATGTAGGCTACAGGCTAGTCGTAGCAAGGAAATCTATCTATACAACATACATGGACCTAGGCCTACCTATATAAAGAAAAAAATGTATAGAACTAGAACATTTCGGTCGTAGATTTACCTATTAGCATAACAGTATTTACACATTGCATTTAACCCTATTTGAAATGTTCAACCCATGCACATGACTTAAATTTAACCCCTGAACATGCGTTACTATTTTAAGTTGAGTTTTGTTACCTAATTTACCTACAATAAAAATATTGAATTCAATTAAATTGGTTTTATTTTTCAGCTCTAAGTAACCGAGGTTATTCAGTAAAATGTTTTCGCAATAAAAACGTTTTGTTTTGTTTTGTAATACATAAAAAAAAATGCTGCCCAGATAGCGCATCCACCAAAAAAGACTCTTCTTACCGTGGGATACTGATTATTTAAGTGGGGCAATCTGAGCCCTACCATGCATTGATCTATAAGTAGTGTTTACTCAATTGATTTTCATACTCTTTTTTACTATCACCTCTCACCGTTTTAAGAATCTTAACACTAAACTTATAAACGAAAATTTGAAGTCTTTTTACTACAGTCCACTGTTTAACTTGAAATAAGACTTTATTGGTCGGTTTATCTCACTGATTTAATCAGTGGGTTAACCCAACTGTTCAAGATGCTTATTTGATGCTTTTTTGCTTCAACCTTCGTATGGATCTGTCTCAAAAAGAGTATTGTCCCATTGGTTAAAGCAATGAATTGGCGAGATAGTCCATTACTTTAATGGTCTTTAAAGACGCGGATGTAGTGTCCGAGTACACATTCAAAATTATATTTTTCTTGAAGAAAATCACTCAAGTAAACGTTCTCTAAAGTCTAAGCCTTACAAAACAAGTTTGGATTTTGTATGAAATCATTCACATTTTAACAAAGATCTTATCCAAAAAAATAATTGTTCTAAAAAATATAAAATCTTCAAAATGTAATTTAAAACAAAACACACTGTGCTAATAACGCTATCTTTTACTTTGTATAAAGATTGCTATAAAAACCATTGAAAAATGGTATAGCTATGGATTATCAAGGAAATGAACATTCCATATTTAATCAGAAATAAAAAAGAAGATTTTGCTAATGATAGTTTACAATTGAATCGCAACTGCACTTATCCTTTACTATTGTTGATAAGACGAATCTTACACAATAGGCTAATCCTTAAAGCAATGGTTCTCAAAATGTGCGCCCGTGATATTTCAGAGACATGTGGCCAGCTTTAGAAAAAACGAAATATAGTTACTCTTACTATTTTATTACGGATACACCGTTCATTTTGTCGACACGTAATTTTTATGTTAATTAACAATGTTTTTCTCGCAAGGAACAGCCTCTACTGGCCATCAAAAAGGCCGTAGCCAAGGTGGTTTAAAAAACTCCGTCACTGCAAGTGTGGGCGATGGTCAGCGGATTAGGAGACTCAGGCAACACAGCAAAGCTTCATTTGCATTCATTGGTTTTATTATTATTATTATTATTATTATTATTGTTATTATTTTTATTATTATTATTGGTTTTATTAAAAAATCAAATAGTGAATCATTTTATATTTGTTTTAAGTATCAAGTGTGACAACAAAATGTGAGGAAGTTCTTAACATTTTGAACAACTATTTGTATGAGTTATCACGCAAGTCGTGTGCAGGTATTTGTACAGATGGAGCCCCTACCACGGTAGGTTAAGTTAAGGACCTTGCATATCTTATGAAAAAAGTTTAGAATGTTTTTAGGAAAGAAGTTAAAATAATTGTTAGAAAAAGTAGTACATTGTAAACTTTATTAAAACAAGATCTGTCAAATAGCATTTAGTCGAACAGTTTTATAACAATAACGAATATCATTACAGACGGGTGCTTTCACACACATACGTGAGGTGGCTGTCAAGGGGTGAAGTACCTACCCCAACGTTGTTGCCCCGTCCTCCACCAGAGTGTCCACCGCCACCGCCACCTCTGTTAAAAGGTTAATGTCAGTCGCCGATTCACTGCTACAAGAATATATTGCGTGTTTTGAACAGATGAAACAATTACATTTATTACCTCTTTCGTTGCGAATTTTAGATTGCCAGTAAATTGGTAATACTAACATGCAGGAAAAAGAGAACATTCTCACATCCAAATGGAAAAAGTAACGCATTTCACAGAACAGTACGGGTTCAGAAAAAACTTAAAGGTAATTTGGAAAGATTTCCACTGGTAAGCAATACGCTATTATTTGTATAGAACTTATATATAATCACGTATAAAAGTTTGATTCACAATACCGAATATATTTCATTACACAATGTTGTCTTATTGATTTGTAGGCTAACAAAACAGACGATTTACATTGGCTTTTACGGACAATATCCTTAAAGCCTGCTTATTTGGGTTCAAACTTATAACATTGAGTGGTGAATCTATACGCCTGATCTATGGTAACATTTTCAATAGTAAGAATTGAACAAGTTTCGAAGAAAATTCGAGTTATTAGTTTCCACCACTTTATGCTCAACAATTGGATTGTATAAGAAAACCATCCATGGAAACTTTTAGCTTAACATTAACAGAAGAACTAGCAGCTACATCCCCGATCATATTTATGTTTAGACAAACATTTCTCTTGAAGGGTTTTGAATTTCTATGAAAAAATGTAGCAATATGTAAAAATCCGACCATTGCAATACAATTTTCAATATAATTGTAGTGAAAGCATAAAAACCTATACAAGTGTAAAAAGGGATAGAAAATTAGTTTTCCTACCAAAAGTAGGTCTAAACATTGAAGAAATTGCAAAAACGTACGTATGCATGCGTGTGTACATAAATATTACTTATATAAATAAACGGGCCAATGGCCAGCGCTGCACCCGGAGGGTATTCGTGTGTACCTAAGGAGCATCCATTCTCTATGTGTTGTCATCTATACTTTTACATCAGAGGTCAAAGACTTTAAAGATTTTGCTTTTAATATTACTGTTCGTATATAAAACAGCATGCTAGCCTCTGGTCTTTATTTTGGATTTAACTCCCCAATCAGGATGGAACTAAAGAGTTAAAGCAGTTAAAAATGTTTTAAGAAAAGCAATGCTTATGCACTCCATTTCTCATGTGGTTTTAAGAGCAAGCTTTGGAAAACTTGAAATGAGGTTATAAAAAGCAGTTCTTTTCCACAACATTATAAGGTAATAATTACTTCAACATAATTTTCATTGCAGTTTATTTCAAACTTTCAAAAGCAAAATATTCTGGTAGCCTTTTTTCCAAAACTATAGAAAACGGTTATCAAATATCAATGATAAGTTCTAGAATCTGGGTATTGGAATGAAAGATACTTTATTAATGTTAAAATTTATTTATCATACTGTACATTTTGCAACAAGCGACTATATTTATTCAGACAAGTATATGCCTGGCACTGCACCCTGTGGGTATTCCATATACCTTTGTGCATTACTATGGTGTTATTCATCCATATACCATACAAACAGGTAAACAGGTAAACAGCTTTGTGAGGTAGACTTAATTTTAAGAAATTTGGAAAGGGGGATGTCAAAGGGATGTAATCAGAGTATGTAATATGCAAATAGTTTAACATGAATAGTGTAGTCCAATATCTGTAACATGTCAGACAAGCCTAACAGAACATTTAAGAAAAATCATAATTCCTTCACAAAATACATTTTAATAAAATGGAAAAACTCTGATTCAAGCTACTATGGAAAATTCAGATCAAAAGATTTACAAACACTAGGCTAGCCTAGTTAATGTTAAAGTACCAGAATGAATGAATATCAAACCAGTTTAGGTTTTAAATGCTGTTAAGTATCACAGAACAAACCATCAACTGGTGGAGTACTTATGAAAAATTACTAAACTTAATAGGTGGTATGTCTTTTTCAACCACCCTCACCAGAGGAAGGGTTGCTAATTAAAAGTATAAAGTTCATTTGATCTAAATCTAATGGACTGAAACTACCAAGAGATGACCGACCAACTGGAAGTGGAAACAAGCTGCATGGAAGTACCTATCACTGGTCAAGAATATGGACGATAGATCGTTTATATCTCCATCTCAAGACTGACAACATTCATCGATAGAAATAAACGTGTTCCAATTAAGTATTAGAGTATAAAAAATTATAAATCACCAATCGAGATTTATTTTAAGGTAGACTTGAACTTTCATTAAAAGTAGATGCTTCATAAGCAAGCACCAAGATTATGTGGGACGAAGCCAGTAATTTGAGCTTTTAGTATAGCTATAGCTCATGAATCTATGAAGGTAATTTTTAAATACATTTAGCTCTTGGCACAGACCGAGGAGATAGATTTGTGAGCAAAGCCCAGCACTGCAGGTATTAGAAGAACATTTAAGTGCTTAATAATTACAGCTGTCAAAGAAACATTTCTAGAGTTTCAATTAAGTTCGAAAACTAGTTCATACAATGTAAGATGGCAGTCTTGCTATTGCTTCCTAGTTATTAAAAGTATATATGGAGCTATTTCATAATATTTTTAAAATTTTATCTATTAAATCCAATTTCACAGAATGGCACAATCAAGGTTTGAAATTATAAAAATGGGTAAAAAAATAATTGGTGCGAAGATGTTTATTGAAAAAATAGATGTTTTGTTGCACTTCGATGACAAAGGACGTTTAGAACTAAATTTAAAGCAATTTACAAATTCAAATTTACATTCATAAATTTTCATAAGTCATTTGTTTGAACAGGCATTTCCTAGTTATTCTTTTATTATATCAATTCACTTTTAATTTATTTTAAAACTTGGCAGTTAACTTTTAAACTTTTCTGAATATATATCAATTATATAAAATGGCAGAATTATCTCACCCATCGAAATATCCTATCTTTTATCACTCTATAGCAATCACTGTCGGACCCGCTGAACCCAATGTTACCATCTTACTTCCATTATCAATTCATTCTTTTTCCTTTCAAATACAGTCACTACTTTCAATTAAATACAACTGCCAATTTCAGCCAAGGTAATTGATATACCTTCAATATAAACACTTGTTAAGCAACCATAAAAAGTTATGGTTTTAAAAGATCATTTTAGTTCTCGTGAATCGGAAAGTTAAGTTTTGTTCGGTGTGGAATTTCTCACAGCAGAGGAGTACGAATTGGGCGCTTCGGCCGGACGGTTTTCTGCCGGTTTCCTTCCCCGGAAGTTCCCGCCTCCGCCACCACCACCGTTGTTGCCCCGTCCTCCACCAGAGTGTCCACCGCCACCGCCTCCGCCACCTCTGTTAAAAGGTTAACGTCAGTCGCCGATTCATTGCCATTAATTTTAAATTATTAATAATATCTGTTTGACAAATAAATTTCAAAAAGATTACTAAAACAAAGGTAATATGCAACAGAAATAGTCAAAATATGTTTAATAAATTTAAACTTCATAGTTTAGGTAAAGTTAGGATAGAGCTAGCTAATGTTAGCATATATTAGATTTCTAGACCATTTTTGGTGCATTTGCAAGAATAGTTTTCAAACTTTGAAAAGGTTAGAAGTTCTAGATTAAAACTAGATATCAATGTTAGCCATTTTTATCCTTGATTATATTGAGAAGACATTTCAAGCTAAATACTGATGTTACCTTCGTGACGAAAGTAGTCCTTTAATTTGGATTAGGTTTTTTATGAAATGAAAAATTGCAATAGATAAAGCAGAAGCTTGGCATAGAAAGTAATAGTTTAAGCAGAAGCTTGGCATAAAAAGTAATAGTGTAAGCAGAAGCTTGGCATAAAAAGTAATAGTTTAAGCAGAAGCTTGGCATAAAAAGTAATAGTTTAAGCAGAAGCTTGGCATAAAAAGTAATAGTTTAAGCAGAAGCTT